>CM034354.1:17231349-17367766 GCA_019925275.1 Mytilus edulis | reverse complement strand
GCCACTGGACGTTAAGAAACCCAACAATCAATCAACAACAGACGAAATTTTTGCACTACAGTGCCGTAAAACAATTCAGGAAGAGGGGGGCCCTGTGCCATCTACACCCCGGGGAACCCACATGCAAATGGAAAAGGCAAATGAGACAATTGCATAAAAAACAGATTAATGACTGCTCACCTTTCCGGAGCACCCAAAGATCACTCAAGGTTTTGGGGGGGGGGGGGGGGGGGTCGGTTGCTAAGTCTTTAGTTTTCCGTGTTGTGTCTTCTGTACTTTTAATTTGTCTTTTGTCTTTTTTTTTTGGGCCATGGCGGTTCAGTTTCCCTTTAAATCTGGGAGTTTGCCCGTCCATCGGGGTATTTTTTTTCCCTCTTTTTTAAATTTCTGTAAAAACAAGAGGCATTTTTTTTTAAAAAAAACCCTTAACAGAAAGTCCCCCAGGACAAAAAGGGTTTCAATTTTGATGGGAAATAAAAGCCCCACAATTAATTTTTGGACGATTTTTGTGAATTTTAAAAGAGAAAAAAATTTTAAAAGTATTGTTTTTTTTTTTTCTACATCTATTCTTTTTTAAAAGTGTAAGGACTTTGTTTATATCCCAAAGTTTAGGGGAAAATTTATTAATTTTTGCTCATGCAAAGGAGATTTTTTTTTTTGGCACCAGGGGAAGCCATTTAAGTACAAAGTCACACTGACTTTTAAATTTTTTTCTAACAATTTTTAAATTCACTATTGAAAAACTTTTTAAAAAATTTTAATTTTACAAGTTTTTTTTTATATATAATATTAACAGTTCAAGAACAAAAAATTTTTTTTTAAATTATTTTTGTCTTGTTTAAAAAAAAAATATTCTAAAAACTGAATTGTGACATTGTCCCCGAGACTTACTGTCCTATTAAATTTTTTTGTTTAAAATGCTCAAAAGGGTAGGAAAAAAATAACATTAACCCGGGTTTTTCGCTGAAAAGCTCAAGCCGACACTACAATTTAACTCGTGCTACGTTTAACCCTTTTGGGGGCAATATGGAAATGCTGTTTATCCCTGAAGAACCAAAGCTTGAAAACGGATCTCAAAGTCAAAGAGCAGCCCCACTAGGGATTTTTTCATTTTTTTTACTTTACTAGTACATACAGCGACTAAATATTTTTTATTGAAAAAAGGGAACACACTAACTTTGGACGTAATTCTTGATCTTTAAAAGGGAAAAAAAACGAATTCCCCTTTTTCCTTTTATAGTTAAAAAAAAAAGAAATGCAGGGGAATTTTTAATTTTCTTTTAAAAACTAGTCTGTGGGTATTTTTAAAAATTTTTCAACAACAACAAAAAACATAGATAAAAAAAAGGCTTTAAACCGGGGATGTATTTTCCTTTGTCTCTCACCTAGTTACATAAAGCGACAAAATTATTTTATTTACCTGTATGACAGAGTTCAAAGTACGATATTTACTAACTTGGACACCTGAAGGGATACAAGTTCATTTGGAACTTGATAATGTGTAGAGATTCATTGTTAATATCGGTAATGCGTACTGCATTTCTTGGTGAAGAGAGGGCAGTCGCCTAAATATCTTAGTATAGAATATCTGTCCGCGTACATCATGTGTGAACAGGTATCGAAAATATTTTTGTCGCTGGATGTATTTAGGATTTTAAACTATTTCGACCTTTTAATATTACAAAAAGTAGGCTTTGTATACATGATTAACAGGATAGTTAAATGAAAAATATAGTTCATATTTTACATTTCGAAACTTCATTCTCGCGTCGCCATTTAAATATTTCGAAATTGTGATCAACGATTTCAAATATTATGTTTACAGGTTTGTGTGCAACTGGGTATACTAATTCCACCCGGGATACTATTTAATCAGCTTAGGTACACTTAATTGTCTATAATCGCTATTTCATACAAACTATAGCTGAAGATATGTGAATTTAATGAATGGTATCGATTTTCATTATCATACAGGTGTATAAAATAATTTTGTTGTTGTTAGTATTTTGCAATATCTGAAAGGTGGTTACCGTCCATCTGTTAACAGACTTAATAAACAAACAGTTTTGAAGACTCAAAGGAAAGTAAATAATATCTCAAATAATTTAAAAATATTTATTGCATGTTTTCATTTAACAGATGACATTAATGTTCATCGATTTGCATAACATTTTTGCAAACTAAAAAAGATTTTGACGTTGTTAGTAATGATCGTACATATACCGATGGGACAAAAAGTCTGAAATAATTTGCTGACAAATGCTTGAATATATGAGAGAAAGATCTTGACATATTTCCTGTTTGTAAGATAAGCAAATGTTTCATAAGCCTAAATAAATGAAAAACTGTTAAAATGTAATCATGAACCGGTTGACTAAATAGTATGGTCACTTGGTCTTTTCCCGATCAGTAGTTAAAAGCTTGCCGAAGTGGGGCATCCGCTTGGCTGTCCGGGTTGTATCAAGTTTGCAGTCACGTCCGGTCAGACTGGGGACGTTAAATCCGATGCCTGGTGTAAAGAGAGTACCACGCTCTTTGCACATTACGAACTCTTTCAACAACTCTTTGTTGTGTCCGTAGGTGGCCTGTTGCAAGGCAAAATTTCTCTCCTTATCCAAAATACCCTCATTTTCCTGTGGCAGCCCAAATTTCCCCGACCATCATCCCGAATGGCCTTGATGGAGACCAGACCTACCTATTGTATTTATTGTTCTCGTCTTGAACATTGCATGAATATTTGCCACTGGACGTCAAACAACCAACAAATAACCAATCATCTTAATATACATGAAATAGAAGTAGAGAATGTCTTTTTAGTCTCATTATTATGTTAGGCTTATTGTCATGATCAAAAGGTCTGTTGTTTAGTGTTCAAGTAGTACATCTTTCCTCTTTGCTTACGTCTGATGTTTACGCACTTCTAGTGAAACCATTGATATGGTCATTCCATGTTCTCACATTTGATCATACATGCATATTCTGGTTCAGAACAAAGGTATCAAGTTACTGTCACGTTGTTGTTGTCATCTTTTGTAGTTGAAGTTGTTGCAGGTTGGTTTTCAAGGCCTCTGGTAATTATTTTTTTCACAAGGTAGTCTTCGATAAACCTGTTACATTTTACCATCATTTAATTGCAGAAGTTGATGTCTATTAGCACGCGTATAACTAAACTAGGCAACGGCTTACATTTCGTATAAACAACAAAGTCACAGTAATTTACTTCCAAAATATACATCTTGAACTGTATCTGTAAAATATATGTGTTTAGTTGTCAAATGCAAGTTTTTGTCAAGACAGAAAGTGAGGTCAGTTGCTGCAGCTTGTTCATCTAAACAATGCTACGACCACAACACTGGCAATTTGTGATTCCATCTGGAATTTCCAAGGAAGGAATTTTCACTGCTATCATGAGAATCACTGTGTGTACAAGTAAAGTCTAAGTGCTGTTGTGCTGCTGTGCTGTTTTGCACAACTTTGACGACATTCTTCGTGGCCCATGCCAAACTTAACTGCCACCTTTTTAGCTCACCTGGCTCGAAGAGCCAAGTGAGCTATTCTCATCACCCGGCGTCCGTCGTCGTCGTTAATTTTTTACATTTTGCACTTCTTCCACTGCATGGAATGAAACCAAACATAGCTTGAATTTGCCTTATCAGGTGCTGACCAAGTGTTGTTACTTTTTTGCCGATTTATCATCCAATATGGCCGCCAGTGGGTACTTAGTTTAACATCGGACCCTATGGAAAATGCATACACATGTCTTCTTTAAGAGAACCACTGAATGGAATGAAACCAATAATAACATAGATGTTACTTGTGAGGTGCTGACCAAGTGTTACTTTTTAGCCGATCCATCATTCAAGATGTCTGCCATCGGGGGTCTTAGTTTAACATAGAACCCAATGGGGAATAAATACACATGTATTAATAAGATGCTGACCAAGTGTTGTTACTTTGAAGCTGATCCACCAGCCAAGATTGCTGCCATGGGGGATTAGTTTAACATAGGACCCAATGGGAAATACATGCAACTGTCTTCTTTTATAGAACCGCAAAACGGAATGCAATATTGAACCAAAGTTGGTCTCCATCATTATGTAATTATCTGTTATGATTTTTGTCTTTCTCGTCAGCTGTGCGAGAAGAAAATGGTTTAAAACCCTTAGAGGTAGACCCTGGAGGTTTGGAAAACTCATTAGAATTACTACCCTTTGATTTCAAATATCACAGTTTGAATATGTGGTACATCAGTTCCCCAGCTCAACTTAGGATATCGCAGGTTGCAATAATTGCAACCTGCGTACTCTATCATAAAAGGGAACCGATGTTACATCATGAGAAAGAAACAACTGATATGTACGAGTGACATATGATAAGTAGTCAAGTATGTTATTCTGGGCTAGATGACCCTCTTCTCATAACTTACATTTAATGACTCTAGCTTAGGTTTGTTAGGTCCAGACTTTATAATAACTGACCTGAACCGATTCGGACACGATCCGTTCATCGTTATTACAACTGTTAACCCCTGATAACATGATAAAATCAACAATGTCTAAATAATTGGAGTTACATTAGTTATTTCCTAATGATTTTATAAATACTTGTGGGTGCTACCAGCACTGAATGTGACTAAAACAAGCAGTACCTTGATTTATGACACTTGCTGCTGTTGCAATTGATTCAAAACATTTTCAACACACGTATATGTCAATCCGGATGTATGATAGTTTTTGTTATTGTTGCCACAAAGGAAGGAAATGCTAACACATTATTCCAAATTTCTATTTCAAATGAATAATTATCCAAGGTATTCATGGAATTCAGATACAATACTTGATTGTACTGAAACTATGAAATCTTGTTATTCCAAATTCAATATTGATATTTTAAATGAATCATCATCATGCTTTTCCAAGGTATGCAGTCATCCAGTAATGTGGTCCTTTAATAGAAATTGTAAATTTCTTATTTGTACACAATGTACAATTTTCATCTTTTCCCATTTAATCAGAACACCATATCATCATCATGGAAGTGCAATTCATTATTTCCGAAAATAAATAAATAAACACAAAATAATGAATGAATCCACTGTTTCACAATTTGCAACTATTAGATTAGAGATGCACGGACTCGGTGACATCTATATTTCCTATGCATCAAACTGCACATTTAACAGGCTTCTTATTCTAACTGGAAATCATGATCACACCAATATGAACTCTCCAAAAACACAGCTGTAGACTTTGAGACGAAGGATGCCCTGGGTGACCCTTTATCTAACTTTGATATACCACATACCGATTTAAATCTAATATTAGAGAATATGTTTTTAATAAATTGAAAAATTAATGGAGTAAAAAATATGATAATAAATTAAAAACCAATTGTTCAGAGAATAAGAAGTAAGGATATCATTTGATATGAAAATATTAAAATTTGGTTTTAAATATCTATTTTAGCGTCAAATGACAGCTTATTGAACGCTGATTCAAAAAATATATGGTTTCTATGCAAAAAGATATAAATAAGGGAGATAATGTTTACTTCCGTTATTATTAGAAAGTTTACTTGACACAGATTCCCAAAAATATGGTTCTGTATACTTTTGAATTAATAACGTACAAAAATAGCTACTTCCGGTTAACAAAAGGTCACTTCTAGTTGGATTTTTCAAGGTCACATTGCTTGCAACCTAATGCAAAAAGTTCCATGTCTTTTTGTCGATATCTAATATGATTTCTGAAAATAAGAGATAAGCTAAAATCAAAATTTTGAACATGACCTTGACCTCATTATCATTTTTTGGACTAAGGACCTCTATCAAAAGACCCTAGGCCTCTTTCACTTATGGTTTTCCAGTTAAAAGTACATTTCACTTCTATCAAATACAAAAGGGGAAATAACTTCCATATGGAATCTCTATAAAGCTTCGGTCATAATAAAAGAGATCATCCTGAGGATAGAACGAGTAATTTGGTAAAACAAATTTGTCGGTTTCTTGTACGGTTGAGAAACCTTAGAGATAACGAGAAAAATAGTGTTCGGGGAGATAGCTCTAAATGGGAAAGTATTGGGTTAAGCGGTGTCAGTTTTAAAAGCGTATGTACTGTTCGATATCATATTCGAAATATCTAAGCGACATCTTGCAAACAAGAAAACAGCGAAGGAAAAAAATTAGGCGGAAGAAAAAAAATCAATAATAATTATCAGATGAATAGCAATAGGTCTTTCCACGGAAAAGTGGAATTACCTAATTACATGAAATTAAACCTAATTTAAGTCAACCTTTCAATAATTTTATGTGCAGAAAAGATCGGTGTGTTATTTCTAGATGTCGTACTAAAATAACACACGAATATCTTTTAAAAAAGGAAGTAGAACCACAATGTATACCTTGTAACTGCAAGTAGGCTATTAAACATGTTTTAATTAATTGTAAAACATGTTTAATAGCATACTTGCATGTTTTAATTAATTGTATTGACGTTGCTGATATTCGAAGCGAGCATTTCAATGTCAATAGTTTGTATGATTTATTTAATAATGTTCCATTTACAAATATTGTTTCATTCTTAAAAGAAGTTGGAATATATTATAAAATATAAAAATGTTATTATATTTAAAACGTTTAAATTTGTATCACGTTATCTTACTGTTCATTTTTATTTGTAAATAGTCAATTTGCTTTTATTTAGTATTTTAGTTTATTGAAGGACCTTTTGTATGATTTTAAGAATACGCTTTAAATTGTAAAAACATATTCGAATTAGCTCTCTCCGCGATATAGCCTTTTTGTGCTAATGCAACGTAACGCAAAGCAACATACAATCAATCAATCAATCTTGTCTGATTCAATCAGGCCATCACATCATCATGAAAGCACTATTCATTATTTCCGAAAATAAATAAATAAATAATTATGAATTAATCCACTGTTTCACAATTTGCAGCTATTGGTTTAGAGATACTAGTACACGGTGACATATATATTTCCTATGCATCAAACTGCACTTGTAACAGCTTCTTATTCTAGCTGGGAATCATGCTCAAACCAATATGCATTCTAAAAAAACTTAAAATTGAGACAGTACTTAACTGTAAGGTTTAAGTTTAAGGTTAACTCACATAGTCAGTGGACGAGATAAAGCTAGACCATCTAAATCTGTTGATGAATGATACTTTGGTAAATTGTTATCAATTTAAAGTTCCATCAAATGCGGCCTTCAAATGCTGGGTTGTCGGTCAAAGTTGAGTTGTATAACTCAGCCGGTACCGTCGTACCTGTAATGTATTGCTACATTGAGTTGATGACATCATTGATTTAACGCTCAGCAACAGTGCTGATGTTCAGGTAAATTCCGGTAACAATATATGTTGGATTTTATTTCCCGAACCTGTTAGCTTTGAGAACAGATAACTGGGAACTGCTTTAAAATTTATAGAATAAACGGTTCCAGTATAATTTTTTTTGAAAACTCAAATTATGCAAACATTACTAAATGCAGGTAAATAGCAATTTTCATCAGACATTTCACACAGAATGATGAAAGGACTAAATTGATAAAGGACGAATACCGCCTCTTACTCTGGTAATAACTGACCTTGGTCATAATATAACTTAGCCAAGCGAGTGCAGAACTAAACACAAGGTACTCTTCACCACCTTTACCAATGGCTGTTTCTCATAAAAAAAAACTATTGAGGACCTTACGGCATTGACCTCTTTTAGAGACTATATCGATGCCAACTCAGCATTCTTAAATTCATGGTAGACGCGAACATTTGAATTTTGCTCTCCCCAAGATGGATTGTCAAGGTTTCTTACGATTTTCTTCGGGACCTCTATTTCTGGATCAGTTTTGTCTGTTGCATTGACAAAGATCATATTCAGTATTAAATCAATAAACAACGATTACCTTTTATAATCTCATATAATAATAATTTCAAAAAGGATTGACTCTTAATTTTCAATATTTATTTCATTAAAACACACATGTCAGATAATATACAAACGAATACCGTGTTGTGTCGTAACAATTTCCTTTTCCTAAATTCAAGTCATTATTGTCTAGATAATCTTGCTTGATGCTTTCTTGGAGGGCAGCGCCTATAAATAATTGCAATTTCGCAAATTGTGTATGGTATTGAATGAGTGAATGAATGAATATTTTATTTGCAAAAGCATATATAACATGCTATGGCAATACATAATATATACATAATGTGACAAATTAAAATTTATCGGCATATCGGTGAGATGGTATTGGAATTTGAATCATTATGAAAATATCAGATCTCTTTTTGGAGTACATGTCAAAATTTTGAGATGAGTTATAATAGTTAACATCCGTTTGAACAATGGAAAATCCTAGATATTTGTTGTGCAATTGAATTTCAATGTTTTAAAGTTGTTGGCTTTATTAGTAAAGGAGATAATTTTCATTCTTTTAAATTAATTTACTAAATATTAAATTTTAAGTCATTTAATTTTCGATCCACTCTTGCATTTGTAGTAATTGAGTTCATAATTTTCCAATGTCGAGTCTGATGGTTCCTGAAGAGTGTTTAACTTAATCTGAAACGAAAGTGAGATGATCTTGAAGGTCAGATGACCGAACATTGAGAGTTTTTACTGTATCTGACACGGAAGTGATATTAAGGTTAAACACAGCTGTAACAGTGTATCATAAAAGATGTCCCAATATCGTAATTAGAATTATTACTTGCTGCAGTGTCTTCCATATTTAATAACATCTGATGGTGTAACAGCATTCTGGAAAATTTGGTTCCTGGTTAAAGTTTTGTTAATAAACGCACTACTGGCGCTGAAAAAAACGACAATACAAATTGTAGAAAGAATATAGAATATTTATTACTAATAATACAAGTATATGTACAAAATATGCATGTGTGGATATTTGATAGGCCGCAGATAAAATGTTTAACCAGTTCCAGGGAGACAAACAAACCGATAGCCAAAGGATTGAAAAGAGCATATCGGTGACCCTATGATAACATAAGTGTCAAAACATCCCTCCTACGTGCAAAAGTGGACTGGACGGAGAACCCCCTCTGAAAACAAGTCTCTCAGATGTTTGAAATGCAAACAACCTGAATTACGTGAACTGCGGAGATGAAACCTCCCTTCTGATACCAGAAGTGGAGGTGATTCCTCTTGATGACCTGAGTGATTCCTAGGAAATTATTTGATACCCTCCACTAAAGAGTCGGTAGGAACGAGATATGTGCCAGAGGGGACAGTTGCAAGTCCGTTTATTGTCTCCCTGAACCGCCAAACATATTCTGCGCTAATATATTTGATGAGAAAAACTCAGCAACACCGAATACGAACGTTTCTATGGCAGCCTGAATGTTATTTAAGACGATGCCAATACCGACTTGTGACAGGTGGCATTGAATTCAGAGGCTTTGATAGGTGGATACCTTAAAATATGTTGACCTTCGGTCTTCATAAACAATCTTGCGGCACTGTTGACTCTTTTTCTTGCCATTTCTACTAACTTTGGCCTTAATGTTCCATGCCAATAGGACCCTGGTAAAATGTCTGACCATATTATTCTGATGTCAGGTGCGAACACTGTTATTCTCAAAATTGAACGTTTTAGGTTTTCTGTTAACTCCTTTGATTTCATAAATACTAAATCATTTGCACCTAGATGTATAAATATATAATTTGGGGCTGGCCACTTTTTAATTTCACTTTCAAAAGATGAATCCAGATCTTTCCATTTCATTCCTGATTTTGTTATCCATTTAACTTGTACTCCTAGCCTATCCAAATTAAGGGTTTTCACACCAGTTTGGCTAGCAGCTGTTATGCCAGCCTAATGGGGAATAGAAGATCCCATTATCCAAACAGTTGACGGCAGCTCATGACCAGATGATCTGGGATTAACTGCACTAGCTTGTTCTTTCTCCTTAGGGTCGGCCAATATTCGTCGATTTACCCCCTGCCCTCTAGCTGGAGTCCCACTCTTTGAATTCCCTCTTGGCATGGTAGATTGAAAATCAAATGAAAAACTAGGATGGCACTTAATTAAGAAACTGGTCAGTAATCAAACGGCTAGGATGGTTCGCAATTAAGACAATGGAACGTCACACTTTTTATACAGGCTAATGTTTCTTCGGTATAAAAAAAGCTCTAAATGTCAACGAAATGTTTGTTTGCGATGATACTCCGGCAGTAATAACTAGACGTTCCATTGTGAAAATTGCAAAAAAAAAAACCCAAGAATATCGACTAAGCCAATAACTATGTTTTGTATAACAAAATGTTTGCATGAAGCTAAACTGATGCTATATGAGAAAGTTATAAAGTGCTTTACACTCTTGAGAACTAAATGCACGTGATAGTAATCATTCAGGTCGTACATTGACCTATAATGGTTTACTTTTTAGCTCACCTGAAACTACTGGGCCAAATTTAACCAAACGTGGTCACAATCATCATTGGGGTATCTAGTTTAAAAAATGTGTCCGGTGACCCGGTCAACCAGCCAAGATGGCCGACATGGCAAAAAATAGAACATAGGGGTAAAATGTGGTTTTTGGCTTATAACTCAAAAACCAAAGCATTTAGAGCAAATCTGACATGGGGTAAAATTGTTAATCAGGTCAACATCTATCTGCCCTAAAATTTTCAGATGAATCGGACAACCCATTGTTGGGTTGCTGCTCCTGAATTGGTAATTTTAAGGAAATTTTGCTGTTTTTGGTTATTATCTTGAATATTATTATAGATAGGGATAAACTGTAAACAGCAATAATGTTCAGCAAAGTAAGATTTACAAATAAGTCTTATGATTGAAATGGTCAATTGACCCCCTAAGGAGTAATTGTACTTTATAGTCAATTTTTAACAATTTTCATAAACTTTGTAAATTTTACTAACATTTTCCACTGAAACTACTGGGCCAATCATTATAGATAGAGATAATTGTAAGCAGCAAGAATGTTCAGTAAAGTAAGATCTTCAAACACATCGCCATCACCAAAACACAATTTTGTCATGAATCCATCTGTGTCCTTTGTTGAATATTCACATAGACCAAGGTGAGCGACACAGGCTCTTTAGAGCCTCTAGTTTTTTTTTTAAATTGTTATTTGGATGGAGAGTTGTCTCACTGGCACTCACACCACATCGTCCTATATAATGCGGCGTAAAGCAACCAACAATCAATCAATCAATCTTCCTATGTCTATTAACAGAAAAAGGCGTTTCTAAATGTTCCTAAATGCACGTGGTATTAATCATTCTTAACAGAAAAAAGGCGTTCCTGAATGTAAGACCGTGTAAGTGGACACTTTACAAACACATTATAATCCAAAAACCACCTGCGACAGTAGCCAAAAACCACCTGCGACAGTAGCCTAATTAAATTCAGTTATCTGATAAACAATGATTGCTATTATAACAGGTATTTTGTTTCTTTTTTTCTGGTCTACTAGTCCTGATAGATTTTTCTTGATGGTTCTTTGTCCGGTTTGATTTAGTTTTTGTATACTGAAAATGACTTCGTATTCCGTCATCAAACTGACTTTCAGTCATAGATAAGACTTCCGATTTGAAACATGCACAAGTACAACCAATCGTATGATAGATAACAAAAATGAAAAATAAATAAGCCAATCAGAGCGATCTCCGTATGATGGTGTTTATATCGCAAGAACCACAACTATTATACCTCCAGAGGACAATTATTTTTCGCGTTTATCTACATGTAAACTACGATTATACTACTTTAATATATAGAGACTCTCTGTATTCTGTCTACTGTTTTCTTTAAAATGTTTACTTTTTAATACTGGTTCTCTGTAACTATTTAAACTCTTACATAGGGAGTGTGGCACGCATGGCCATCGATTTTCTTCAAACTTTACACATTTACTAGTCTTGATGAAAAAACCAAAAAAATGCAAAATTTTGGTTGCTATGCACCGGTTTTACCTGTTCTGGATATCTATGAATTTAAGCGCAAAAAGGCTAATTTCAACATAGTTTTTTTCATAATAAATGATTAATAAGAGAAAGAATATTTTTCACAATTCTATTAAATATGCATTTTATTAATGTAATTTAATAACTAATATTTTCATATTCATTTTCAATCATAATCACATACACCCCCCTTTTTATGAGGTTTGCATTAGGTAAAAAAATACCCTTTTGAGGTAATTTTTGAATGCTCACAATATTTTTTTGCGGACACCTGAGTTAAAGTCAACCATGAATTCATAGATACTATAGTCTTATCTTTCAAAAGATGTGAAAAAGTCATGGGTAAGTATGGCTCATTTTTTTGTCACCATGGTTACAAAATGCCTAGTTTTCATTTTTTCAGAAATTTTTTTTTTGAAAAAAAAATGTTTTTATAAATAATTCTGCAGTCAGAAAAAATAAATAAATATAAAATTTATAGAAATTGTTGTAATCATTTGAATTTTAAACATATTCATATGTAATGGTATTATAGTTTTAACTGTGTTGCTATGGAAACATGTTATGATGATACACAAGTTTTAAACAATTTTGAAAAAGTTTCAGTTAGTTTCTTAAATTTGCACAAAAGAAGGAAAACTAAAACACTTATTAAGTTTCACTGTATACACACATGTGTATTTATGAATAATTTTGCTAGTATATCATATCTATATTTTTTTTAACACTTGAAGGAAACAAATACAACTTTCAGATCTAGTTAAAAGTGCTGATTATGAAGAAATTTTAGTCTGTTTTCATAATCATGAAAAATATACAAGAAAAACTAGAAAGAACAAATAAAATCATTTGAAAAATTAAATATTCTATTGTGCAATATTTCCCATTGAATGAAGTGCCATTGAAACAAGTTTTTCATTTGCAAAGTACTGATACTAGTGCTAATTTAAAAAAAATGGTTTAATGAACTTAAGTATATATAAGAATGAATGTATACACTTTTGCTTACATAATACAGGTATTTAGGAAATATTAATAAGATTTCAGGCTTTATTAGTGATAGTGTTGCCATAGAAACAACAAATTATATGCATAAACTTGAAAAATGCGTAAAAATAGACAAATGTTTGCAACTGTCCTAAGTCACGTGACGAGGACCAGCGAAAAATCTGTCAGCGGGTGACTGCGGGTCTTACAACGAGCAACATGGGGAATTATACCATATAGACAATTTTCATTAAAGGGGTCCCACTGACTGCCTTAAGAGATGGCTGCTACATTCATGCTTTAGTGATTTCATATGTAATCAACCAAATGTTTTCAATGAAAGGAGGAGACAGGCACTCGGGGCTCCCTAGATCCCCCTATGGTAGCACTATATTAACATTAGAAATAGGCATTGGATTATTGAAATTTGAGAAAATAACAATTATCTAAATGGATTTTTAACAGTAAATTACAAACCAGATGCTCCGCAAGTATGGACACACCATTCAAGCGTGATACAGCTCTGAATTTGGATTGTGATTAAATAGTTGACACAGCATAGGTTTCTGACACAGAATGAATGTGGTCTGAAAACTTTAACTTAAAAACTTTAAAAAAATAAATTTGACATTTACCTATTATGGTCCAATATCCAAAATCTAAATACATGGTTAGATTCAGCATATCAAAGAACCCCAAGAATTCAATTTTTGATGAAATCAAATAAAGTTAAATTTTGGACCCTTTAGACCTCAATTTGGACCACTTGATAACATAAGTATCAAAAATCTAAATACATAGTTAGATTCAGCATATATCAAGGACCCAAGGATTCAATTTTTGTTGAAATAAAACAAAGTTTAGTTTTGGATCCTTTGGGCTCTAAATCCGAAATTGTTGGGACCAAAACTCCCAAAATCAATCCCAATCTTCCTTTAATGGTCATAAACGTTATGTTCAATTTAAATTCATAGATTTCTAGTTACTTTTACTAAAGTTGTGGAGCGAAAACCAAGAAAAATGCTTATTTTCGCCCTTTTTGCTCCTAAATCCTAAACTGTTGAAACCAAAACTTCCAAAATCGATCCCAACCTTTTTTTTTGTGGTCATACACTTTGGGTTTAAATTTCATAGATTTCTATATTCTTAAACTAAAGTTATAGTGCGAAAACCAATGTGTCTTCGGACGACGACGCCAACGTCATACCAATATACGACTGCAAAAATTATTTGCGGTCGAATAATTATTGACAATATGATAACTCTTTACACAGGGTAACTTTAAAGAATTGTATACATGTACGTATACTTTGATTTTCACTGAAAGCCTATTACAGAAAGATGTTTCTCAAAAAAATCTTTCTTTTAACAAACAAAAAAAGATTTTACTTTGAAACAGGAGTCAATATTAATGACATAATATACATGTGACTTTTTGTCTGTGACAATTTGTCTGTGACTTTCTGTCCTACATTCTGAACGTTATCATGACCAGGGAAAATGACTGTATACCTATTTATATGTATTAGGCTTTGCGTCAAATTTATGGAAACACTTAGATTGAACCATAAATTTTATAAAATTAGAAAATATAAAATGCTTTACAAACGATTAATATATTGCCATTCGGGAACATTTAAAACTAAGACAAGTTTCTTGCAACCCTCAAGTTAAGTCCGGGAATATGTTTACTTATATTTTATGATTTTTTTTTTTAAACTGAAAAAATATCGTGCATGCAGGGGCTCGGGTATACATCAAGTAGTCCGCAAAATGTGTATTTGTTTTGTTATGAAAATATTTGAAACTACCAAGATTTCCTGCACAATAATATAAAATAACACAGACATTTCATCGGTCAGGTCATTGCTGTTGTTGGTTATGTCATTGTCAACGTTAGAAAGGTCACGTTTTCTGAATTTTTCTGATTTTTAAAAATAATTTTTGCTCTATTTTTTCGTTATTATCTACAGCTATATATTAAATGATCAAATTATATTATATTTCAAATTTAACATAAATCCTTTAATGAATAAAAAAGTTATTCGCATTTTTCATTTGTTCCTGTCATTGTCAGCCTTGGTCAGGTCACGTTTAATGGAAAAGTTTTCTATATTTTTTCTTATATTTATGTTTTGAATCTGGGACTATTATACTAAGTTAGTATCTTAGTTCCAGATTGAATGGTCTAAATTCATAACAATTCGAATTTGACATAAATCCTCTGAGAAATAAAAAAGTTATTAGCGTTTTAGTTTTGGTCCAGTCATTAGTGTCACCTACCAAAGGGAGATAATTCGTATTGTGAGGAATATTACACATCATCATCTTTTAGAAATTAATTTCGCATGTTTCTAGGTAGATTACCCATAACTTTTTTTTTGATTTTTGACTAAAACTAGACTGAAATTAACTGCTTTTGTGTTTCTTTGTAATAGATGTAGCTGCATAATTTCACATCACTACACCAAATATTGCATTTTTCTCAAAATCCCAACTTTCTCTGCTGTTACCATGGTTACCAACCAATATATATGTCGGTTGGCTTTATTTTTCTGACTAGTCTAATAGAATCTACACATCAGCCAATTTTCAGAAAGATCGGTGACTATTTGTGCCGAAAAAGTTTAAGTGGTTACAGAGAATGAGTATTAAGGAGTCATACGTACCAGTTGCATATATATATATTAAAATAAGTAAAACACTTAATTGCAAACAAGAATGTGTCCGTAGTACACGGATTCCACATCGGCACTATATTTACTAAGTTTCGAGTTGATTTGACTTCAACTTTATCAAATCTACCTCGGCCAAAAACTTTAAATTGAAGCGGGACAGACGGACGGGTGAACGAACGAACGAACGAACGCACGGATGCACAGACTAGAAAACATAATGCCCATAAATGGGATATAAATTATTGTTGAACGTGAAAGCATGGTAGAGATTAGAGAGAGGCATGACCTTTTTCGGGACGTCGGGATCGGGTGTTTTTAAGCTCTGGATTTGGGGATTAATCCTTACGGAATCCGGGAATATATTTTTCGATTTCGGGATATGAATTTCTTTAAATTCTGCATTTCGTGATTTCATGTTTTTAAGCCCGGGATTTCGGGATCAGGACCCCTCCGGAGGGACCACCCCTCAAATTAGCCTAAGTCGGTCTTAGTTATTTATACAAGATTCATATCCTACGGTACCATTGGCATGTTAATAAGGCTCTCGAAAGAAAAAGCACTGATTGATTGTCCTAGAAGCATATTTTAATAGACTTATAATGCTCTATATATAAGCAGTTGAATTTATTTCATGTTTGAAGCGGTGCAAATTTTTAATTTACTTTGACTTTTACATGCATTGTAGCAAATTTAACAGAAAGGTAACAAATATCGGAATTTTGGAAAAAGGGAAAGGGCTTTTGATTACTTTTATGAAATTCTCCATACATAATATCTTTTTGAAAAATCATCCTACAACAGTTCACAAGCTGTATATGCCCGCGATTTCGCGGGTGTGTTCTAGTCACTTATAAAGATTGGTGACTAAGTTCAGCAAAGATCTGTTTACATAAATAAGATTCAATATATATATATACACTATACATTTCCAGAATGTACAATGACGAATGTTCATGTACACCCTACCTGTCACTCAACAGCAAATAGCTGTATTATATGTTTTGCTATTTATTTAGTACACATACACACACACACATATATATAAGGACGGTAAAGAACTGTATTCCTATGAAATATTGTTTCATAAATGCATTTATAGCTGCGTGTAAATGTAAACATATTCAAAGTATATATATATAACGTTATAAGTATTCGAATACAGTACATGTATCTCATAGTACACATTCTTGCATAAAATGTCTTATCATTAATAGTGAACCACTGAGTTTCTTATAGACCCACAACCATCATAAAGTTGATGTGTTTAAACCACTAACGATCGGCTGTATATTTTGCACTCGTGTGTACATGTACATTTTATTTTAATGAAATAATTAGTTATTTTCTTTTGTAAATTACCTTATTTTTTCTAATATATCACGGCTCGTCTTATGCTCAACTCTCTATTTCCTTCAGTATTTAATTGTACTCCATGTTTGTCTAAAATGTCATGTGTTGGGTACTGAATCCCACGATGCACCCAAAATATCATTCTATTGTTGAAGAAACGCTGTAATTGCTGCAGCTTGCACTTTAAATCAATTACTAATACTCTGTCTGGGACACTGGAAGTCCTGGGTTTGCCAAAACCTTTTTCTGATTGAACAGTAACCCTTATGGAAAATATGGCTTCTTGCAAATATCCGCAGCAATATCTTCTCGTGATAACATTTGAAATTTCCTCTTGCTTAACACAACTGCAGCATTGCATGAAATTGAAACAAGCAGTTTTTATTGGGGACACTCATTTGTTCTCTAATGGTGCCCTTTTTGCAGGTGTTGATCTTTGAATTCAATGCAGCATTGAAGTCACTGTCTTTAACATTAAATTTGTTGATTATGTATATGTGAAAAATTAAAGTAAAACCATCTAGTATATGAACGTACAATCATACTCAAGTGTTATAAGATAATTGCACGTATGAAAGGCTACTTCCTATGTCTTATCAATTGGTCTTCGTATCCTGCTCGTACAATTGATCCTGTGATTAGCCTTTACTTAAATATAATTTATAAATATATCTCTTAATACCTTTGTCACAACTAGGGAGAAGAGTTTAAACAAATGTAAAAATGTCATAAAAAAGAAAAACATGAAGTCTATATATATACGGATATATATGTGTAAAATGAATGTTTCAATAACTATTCTTCATTTTAAAAGGGTTGGCAGGCATATTCTTGTTGCATGAAATAAACGTGGCATGTATACAGTTTTGATATAGATATTTATTTTTCTCTGCCCAGATCCAGGAAACTATTAAAAAAAGGAAAGTGATGAACACCGTTTAACATTTATATATATTTTTCAGAACTTTCTATGACAACCTACAACGTATCGCCTGAATTATTTTGTTGTTTTTGAGACCATTGGCCTTCTGCCCAACTGACTCCTGTGGCTCAACAAAGCTATCGAGTTTTTTTTTATGGTGAACTAGGAACCTTTGCCATTAACTTGCCTCGTAGGGTTGCTATCCACAATTTTTAAGCTAATATACATTTCTTGTAAGACACTTTATACTTTCCCCTCTTCAATACCAATTACAAATATGGCTGTACGTAAACTCGATTTTTTATTGCATATAAGTGAATCAGCATAAACAAATTAAAACGCATGATTTCCGGCTTGAATGGCTGACCACGGTTTTCATAGCTCTAGGTAAAAGCACAACCATTAATAGTAATGTACAAATGCGGATGTCTGTCCATCCATTTAAGCAACAACAAAAAACGATGATTAACTTCCAGAACTTGTCTGATTACCATTATAGATAAAAAAAAACCACACAACAGTTTTCCACTTTGCAACTACGAAAGGTATAAATATTGATAGTGACAAAATGGCCGACTCTTATGCCTTAGCACTTCAACACAAAAACAATAATAAAGATAATGTAGAGCCTGATCGTGAAATATTCAACGTCAAGCCTGTATTCATTTTATAATCTGACATTTTTTGGTAGCTCGAAACCGGATTGAACAATTGCCTAACACATACAGAATAATCTAAATGCATTGATCTGACAATACCATCTAACCACCTGGACTTCAGAGTTTTTGGAGATTTTGGCAAATATACCCAGACATCGAGGAAGACAGAGAAAGATCTGTGGTTAATTCAAAAAGAGTGAGGGAAAACTCAGTAAGGTGTACCCAAGAAACCCAAATATGTTGCAAAAGAAAGCCTGTGAGAATAAGAATAAAGAAAAACTCATTATCCGCTGATACCCCAAGGGTGACTGGGGTATAGAAATATGGTCACTTGGTCTTCTCTCGACCGGCAGTAAAACGATTGCCGAAGTAGGGCGTCCGTTTGACTGTGCGGGATGTATCAAGTTCGCAGTCACGTCTGGTCAGAAGGAGGACGCTAAATCCGATGCCTCATGTAAAGAGAGTGCCTGGCTCTTTGCACGTTAAGAACCCTTGCAACAACTCTTTGAGGGGTCCGTAGGTGGCCTGTTGCAAGGCAAAATTTCTGTCCCTATCCAATATACCCTCATTTTCCAGTGGCAGTCCAAATTTCCCCGACCATCATCCTAGATTGCCTCTATTACAACAACCTACCTATTGTATTTATTGTGAACTTGTTCTCGTCCTGAATATGCATGAAATATTTGCCACTGGACGTTAAGCAACCAACACTCAATCAATCATTATCCGCTGATGATTCGCAATTGGTAAGGTAACTACAAAATATGCACCTCGAAATACTTAACTACCAGAGATAAAGGTTACGGATTACGGTTTCTTGATAAACTGTCAAACAGGTGACCGAATCAATCATTGTAAACCCTTTCTCCATACAATCCTAGAAACCAATTTGGAAAGTACTGTAGACCCATTTTCTATAAGAGTCAAATAAATCAGAACAACTCAGAATGTACATATACCAAATGCCTTCTAAAAGGTCAAATGGACTGTAGCAATGTCCGGAAATGTAAGACATGTGGTACATATGGACACATCTCTAACAATAGCACATCTGAGTTTGAAGAAAACAGTCAAGCTGATTCGTCAGATGAAGAAAGTGAAGATGAATCTAAGGAAGTTGAGGAGATTGGACCTAACACCCTTTAGATACACAACATACTGATGAAACCAGTAAAAATGCAGATCCCAAATACATTAAAGACACGTGTACCAGAACAAAACCAATCTGAATAAGAATCTGAAGTAACCACTCTATGGTATGTAGATATAGGAAGATGTGGTGTGTGCCTAGGAGACATCTCTGCATACAAATAACAATATATAAAAGTAAATCATTATAGGTCAATGCACGGTTTTCAACACGGAGCCTTGGCTCACACCGAACAAAAAGCTAAAAAGGGCCAAATTTACTAGTGTGAAAAGTAAAATCACAAAAATACTGAACTTAGAGGAAAATCAATTCGGAAAGTCCATAATCACATGGAAAAATCAAATAACAAAACGTATCAAAAACGAATGAAACCATTCAAACGGGAAAACCAACGGTCTAATCTATATTAAAAAAACGAGAAACGTATAAAACATAAACAAACGACAACTATTGTACTTCAGATTCCTGATTTAGGACAGGTGCAAACATTTGCAGCGGGATTAAACGTTTTAATGGTACCAAATCTTCTCCCTTTTTCTGAAACAATAGCATAATATCTCAACATAGAGAACCACACGATAAAACATCAATTGGAAGGCATAACTCAATCAAAACACGTAAATTAACATACTATGAACGAATACATTTTCATGCTTTCCAACAAATTATCCATATGTTTTTTAATCCACCTATTATAATTCATACATCGTCTTTTTTCATTTCACGTAATAAACATTCGGATATATTATTTTATCCACATATTAGGAATACTCCAATAGTCATATTTAATCCACATGGTAAACGCCATCCGTCTATTCTCTGAAATCACATATTATTAGTCAATATGTTCCTCCATAGAAATATACAAGCACTGATTCTGCAAACTATAAACATTTTGCTTGTTTCCAAACTGATGGTAAATTCCTACATGGTCCAACAATTTCTTCCTACTGTCTAAATATGATGCTCTGCACCAGGAATGTTAAAATCAATTTTTGGTAGCATTTATTGTAGTTATTACGAAGATAACCGAGGACCCTTGTCAGAAAATAAAATCTGTATGTCCTGGTAAACTGTGTTCTTGGTAATTTCCCCTGTTAGAAATGCAGGTTTCACTTCTTAAGCCAACCTGTGCATGGTAAATCCACTGTTCTGTTGTAGGATAAATTCTCTATTCATGTCATGTGTCTTGTCTCTGTTAATCAACTGTTTGAAAGTCTCTTGAAGTCCTGCAAACCACTGAGGATTTATTTGATATATATATTCATCACTATTGTGGCCTTCGGAATCTACTCAGCAAAAACAAATAGGTATTTGCTCCATGCCTAAACCAAGAGCATAGATATGTACCTACTATAAGAAGCATAGTGTTGACCACTGACTTGACATCACACCAAACCAATTGGAACGTTGTTTCCAAACGATTGTGTTAGGCTATCAGGATGCCCATGAAACAATAATGCCCATGAATGATTGACATCAGTCCTTTTAAAAAATCAGATAGTGTTATTCTTTGTTTCGTTACCCAGTCTCATTACTTCCAGCCATTTTGAATGTTAGTCATCTACGAGTAGGCAGTGTTGTTTCTGATATTCTTATAAGTCTACGGCAAGTTCCGACCAGGATCGCTGTACGAGTTAAGTTTTTAGCCACGTCCTGTCAGAATGGGTTCGTGAAATCCGATGCCTCGTTTAAAGAGGGTGCCACGCTCTTTGCACGTTAAGAACCCTTGCAACAACTCATTAAGGGGTTTGCATGTGGCCTGTTGTTAGGCAATATTTTTTGTCCCTATCAAATCTCTCTTTCCGGTGACAGTCTCAATTTCCCCGACGATCATCCCGGGTCAAAAAAAGTTAGAAAGCCAAACAAAATAAGAATTGCTTTTTTAGAGGCAAATATTTATAGATTTATATTATCAGTCCTCATACCGCCTCTTATATCCAACAGTTTAGGTATAAGTTGTTTTTAATTTTACTCTATCACTTCTTCAGGTGTTTAGACAATAACATGGACACGTTTATCTTCCCATTGTCCATATATAATGTTACAGTTTGTAATCTTTAATATAAACGAAGCTATACATAAAATTGAGAATGGAAATGGGGAATGTTTCAAAGAGACAACAACCCGACCAAATAAAAAAACAACAGCAGAAGGTCACCAACAGGTCTTCAATGTAGCGAGAATTTCCCGCACCCGGAGGCGTCCTTCAGCTGGCCCCTAAACAAATATATACTAGTTCAGTGATAATGAACGCCATACTAATTTCCAAATTGTACACAAGAAACTAAAATACAAAAAATACAAGACTAACAAAGGCCAGAGGCTCCTGACTTGGGACAGGCGCAAAAATGCGGCGGGGTTAAACATGTTTGTGAGATCTCAACCCTCCCCCTATACCTCTAACCAATGTAGAAAAGTAAACGCGTAACAATACCCACATTAAAATTCAGTTCAAGAAAAGTCCGAGTCTGATGTCAGAAGATGTAACCAAAGAAAATAAACAAAATGACAATAATACATAAATAACAACAGACTACTAGCAGTTAACTGACATGCCAGCTCCAGACTTCAATTAAACTGACTGAAAGATTATGATTTCATCATATAAACATCAGGCACAATCCTTCCCGTTAGGGGTTTAGAATCATACCATCATAACATATATGAGAAGAACATAACCCGTGTCATGCCAACAACTGTTTTTAGAATAAATGTGTTTAGTTCCGACGCAAAGACCTTATCAGTGACCCAATATTGACGCCAAAATATGCAATCTTTAATGACCTGACAACAGTATCGTAACTATATCCCTTCTTAATAAGTCTATTCAAAGGTTTTGTAAGTTTCTGAGGTGAATACTGACACCTTTGTGCTTTATAAAGAATATTTCCATAAAAAAATGGATGTGAAATACCTGAACGTATAAGAAGTCTGCATGTTGAGCTATATTTACGAATGATGTCTTGATACCGATGATAAAATTTAGTGAATGTTTTGACTAGCTCGTGATATCGAAAACCCTGGTGTAATAATTTTTCAGTAATACATAAATTTCTCTCGTTAAAATCTAAAACATTGTTACATACACGAGCGAATCGTACAAGTTGAGATATATAAACACCGTAAGATGGTGACAAGGGACCGTCACCATCTAAAAACGGATAATTAACGATAGGAAATGAAAAATCATCCCTTTTATCATAAATTTTAGTATTCAGCTTTCCGTTAGTGATATAGATATCAAGATCGAGGAAAGGGCAGTGGTCATTGTTAGTATTAGCTTTATTTAAAGTAAGTTCAGCAAGATAAATTTCGTGTATACCATATCAGAAGAAGAACGAGCATCATATATATTTATCATACGAACCACTTTGTGTTTACAAGGCGATCAACATTGCTTGAAAGATTGTCAGTGTAGGACTTTGAGAGTTGCCTTGAATCCTGGTGTCAACACCAGCCCAGTAGTCAACACTTCGGAGTTGCATGAATATCAATAATGTGGTCATTTTTATAAATTTCCTGTTTACAAAACTTTGAATTTTTCGAAAAACTGAGGATTTTCTTATCCAAGGCATAGATTACCTGAAATCGGTTGACTTGACACTGTAGCAGAAATCGGTTGACTTAACATTGTAGCCGAAATCGGTTGCATCATGGATAATATTTCAGATGATACAGGAGGAAGATTATTGAGGAGCAAACGGAGCCGTCACCGAAATATATGGCTGATTATCAGAAAAGCAAACACCATTTATCCATTGATTTGCACTATAACTTGGTAATATGTCTACGTACTTGCTAACCTTGTCATGTTTGTCCTCTAACACCATCGGCAATTCTTGATCTTGATCTTCCAAAATTCTGGCCTCTACCTCTGCTGCTTCAACTATTCCTTCTTGTTTTACACACTCATACATGCTTCTATATCTGCTTTTTGCTTTAACAGTTCACTTTCTCTTTTAACATATTCCAAACGAACCTTTTCTGCCTCTGCTTTTGCTCTTTTATGACTCGCTGATGACCCAACTGTTGATCCACTCACTTCCGATAATTCTTCAACTAATTCAAGTTTCTTTTTCTTAATATCGTTACTAATTCTTCTGACGACGCTAATACAATTATCAAATAATTCATTGTGATCGTGCAACACTTTTCTGGATTCTTCAGTATTTGTCCTTTGTAAATAATTTTTATAATCTTCTGAACGACGACAAAATTCTTTGAAATTTGTATTAACATTTTTCTCTAAATTTCTATAACCCTTTATCATCTGACAGGATGGCAGAGTAACAAATAAATCCTCTAACTTAGACCAAACATTGTCAACTTTGTCCTTTAGTTTTTCACTTTGTTCGTCAAACATTGCTTTGCCTTTTACTGTAAATTTCCTTAATCGGCTATCTGACATCTGAACCTCAATATCTTTTACTATACCGTTAGGTAGCTAAAACAGTTAGTTAACCAAAACACTCTATGTGGCAAGTACTAATCACTGAATTCATTTTGACGAATAATGTTTATTATTTGATATGATATACAGTTGTTACAGACATGTGTTGAGTGCGTGTGGTAAAAGCTACAATAGAAAAATGAAAACCTTATACTAGCTGATAAAAATTACAATTTAAAGAAAACACAGATAAAGGTGAATTTTGGAAACAAAACAATGTATTTATTTATCAAAATACTTAAAAAAACTTAGACAAATAATCCTACACATGAAAAATACCATAATATATAGTCTTGGCATAAAACATAATGTCTCTGACGGGTTGCCATACTTTAGAAAATTAACAAAATATGTATGTGATATGTCTTGTACAATTACTTCTTTTATATTAAATATATTTCAAAAATACATATGCATCTGTATAGAATAAACATCTAATATCAAAAATTAACTTACATATTGGTCTGCCAGCATAGGATGACCAAGTTCTATGAAGATTTAAAACATATTTCACCTTGTTGTGGTACACAACATCTATGAGTATACACAGGAAACAGGAAATAAACTCTTTAAAGTGAAAGTGAAAGTGAAAGTACTCTTTAAAATGAAACTACAGGTAATTATAAAAATAAAGGTAAAATGAAAACAGCACATCCACCACTCCCTTCTTAAATTGATCGTTTCCATATAGAGTGCAATTACTGATCTCATAATCTGATAGGACAGGAGTTATCAAATTTAAAGCAAGCTTTTCTGGAGTTTTTGATGATTTCAATATTCTGTCAAGAATAACCTTGCTCAATTTAACACCATACTTGGGTGCTCCCACATAGACCATTTCTACACCATACTTGGGTGCTCCCACATAGACCATTTCTACCTTGTTCAATTTTAACACCATACTTGGGTGCTCCCACATAGGCCATTTCTACAAGTAAATCAGGAAAGTCTTTAATGAGATATTGTGTATGTACAAGACTTATTTTGGACAAATATCTTTAAACTTCAGAGTATTTCTGTTTTATATCATCTGATGCATCTGGCGTTAATAAAAATAAATGCAATTAAAGTAAAATCTAAATCTTTCTTATAGCAGATATTAAAACATATATGCTCGTAGGATCATGTAGTCACTAATTTTAAACAGTAATTTTACTGCAGAACAATTCTAAACAGTTATACTAGACCGGATTGGACTAAATAGTATTCAGGTGTATTATTGTAGTATGTAACCAATTTGGCCAAAAATAAAAATTCAGGGATTTGCCATTATTTTAGGATATTTTTTTTATTAAAGAATTTCAAAATTGTACACAGCTACAGCTAAAGTCTACATGCCAAATAAATGATTTATTACCTTCTTCTCCACCACTTGCTGAATTGTCATCTTCAGATTCTGCTGAAGGTCCTTGTATTACATGTATTATTGATCCTACAAATGGAAAACAGTTATCCTTTCTTATATTCTCCCCATGGTCTTATAACATAGAACAAATGACATAATGTAGGTGTGATACTCGATCGCTATAACCTTTAATTCTATATACTACATGCATGTATCAAAAACAAACATAATAACCAGTATATCATAATTACAATTCATCGGGGAATACATGTGTCTCTTCTTAGGCTATAGCCAGAGTCGATGGTTAGAAGGATGACCGCACAGGTTATAAGTGCAAACAAATGGTTACATGTCATGAATATTCGTGAACGTACAATGAACTAAGTTTTATTTAATACAAACAGACAGGCAATTGCTAATCAATAAAAGATTTTGTAATATGTTAATACAGGTGATCTAACATCAACACCAAGGATTAATCAAGTAGCTCAAGTAACTTATTATTCAAATAATAAAATAGAAATAATCCAATACCAAATCATAAGTGTAATTTATAATTAATGTTGTTATAAATTCAAATTTAACTGGAGTATCAATTGATGAATTATCTCCCTTTAACTGTAAACGCATGGTGAAAATGGTGAACAGCTAAAACTGTTTTTGTGCAAGAAATAACCTCAAGATTGACATATAATTATAGGAAAGACTATAATATTGAAACATAGAACCAAAATTTGAAAGAACAACTCATAATTTATGAAACAACCGTGTATTTGAAAAAAATACTAGTCATGAGTAAAACCGGAAGTCCCAAATCTGGTATGGTAGAGTTGAAAACCGACCCAAAACAAATAACTTTTAAAGTTAATAAACAATCTGTATTGTTATGGAGGCGTGTGCTCCTGTTGAGATATTACATTAAACTCGGGGAAAATGATAGCATTAAAGTCACTTGGTCGGACTACGATATTAAATTGAGAAAAATCCTTTTAGAAGACGAAAAAGCTCCCTTTCAACCTGTATGCCCAACAACAAACTTGTCAAAATCAGTAACGCAGATAGCTGTTAAAGGGAAAAAACTTGTTACTATTACCCTTTATTACACAACATACAATTGCTTGGTACAAGGACAAGTAACACAGAAGTGGGTTGAAACTGAATTCAAACTAATAAGCGATAAAGTACAAGAGATGATGAAAAAAGGGGGAGGGGAGCCTGACCAACTAATAAATACTATGCCTCTAGAAAGTCCATTAAATGATGATACCCAAGTCTATAAAACTGATCAAAAAGTATCGAATGATTTTACAGAAAAGTCTAACCCCGTTATTATTGGAAAAGAAGGAGAAAAGAATGACAAACTTTCAACTGACTTAGACACAGAACAAAAAGAGACAGAAATTGAACAAGAAGGTATGAATGAGAGCTTACCAGATAAAGATATTATTGAAGTTCTACATACTATAGAGAGTGACCACATTAGTCAAACAGTATCTTTAAAGAATGATGTCCAATCAGTGCAAATTGGAAATAACCAAATTCTAGAAATAACAAAACAATTTGACACTAAACTTGAATCACTAGAAAAAAGGGTTTTTGAATCAAGTAATGGGAAAATACTAGAAAGAATAAATAAATTGGAAGTAAAAGTTGATCAGCTTATTTTACTTTCTGAGAAAATAGAACACAACATAGACAAAAATAATGTCAATAGTACAAATCATAAATGTGAAACTGACCATGATGACTGTGGTAAATTTATTGAAACACTGATTGAATTAACAACAAAAATTTCAGGCTTAGAAAGCAAATTTGAAAAATTTGACTTTAAAAATAAAGCTAAACAAGATATAGAAGATGAAACTGAGCCAAACATTCAGGTAAATGTAGACCTGCATAATAAATTTAGTATATTAGAAAATGAACCTGAAGAATCAGAAACAGGAAATAGTCATATTTCTTACATAAGCGAGAAAACATTAACAAATAATGAAAATGAGAGTTCAAAGACAGAAGAAAGTAAAAAGAATGAAAGATGTGACTTAAATGACAAATACATCACAACTGACTTATGGATCATTGGATCTTCAGTTACGAAACACATAAATCCTAAAGTTATGTACAAAGACAAAAAAGTAATAGTTGCAACGCTTAAAGACAAAACAGTTGGTGGTGCAAAAAAACACATAGAAAATGAGGGTATAAAAGCTACGGTAACCCTTTTTCAAATTGGTTCCAATGATTTGAACAAGAAAGTCCCAAGTGAAGTATTACAAGAAGTTGAAGACCTAGTTTATACATACCAAAAATGTATACCAACAACAAAAATTGTACTTTGTGAATTACTTCCTAGATTCCAGAGGAACACAATCTGGAGAAAGACGTATGAAAAAAGGAGGGTAGAGTTCAACTTAGGATTAAAGGAAATAAGTGATCACTATAATTGTAATTTGGTTACTAGTCCACCTCTAAAAGAAGACGATATAATCGATGGAATTCATCCTTCAATCGAAACTGGTGTCCCAAAACTAGTAAGAGCATACAAAAAAATTCTAAATAAAATGATGGGGCTGAAGGAGTACTTTGATAATTGGCCGAATAAATCTAATAATCAAAATTACCAAAACAGAAGTAAACATGTAAATAAGCCAAGATACGATACAGATAGATATGGAGAACCTTACATGTATACAAGAGAACAAAGAAATAACTATAATTATGGAAAGAATGAACAGCAAAATAGCTATATGTACAGCCAGTCTGGACCCTCAAATCAGAATCACAATGAATATTGGCCTGATAAAAGTAAAATGCAGGAATCCTTCCATCATAAGGATGAAAATACTCAGGAAAAGCTTAAATGGGTTTTAACATCTCTAATGAAAGAATTATACAACTAAATAGTTAGATATTATATTTTATTATATGTTATAGCTACATAGAAATTAATGAAATTTAAACTCATTATTCATAGTTTCTATTTTGGACTTGAAAATATAACAGAAAAATAAATAAAAATGTTATTGAGCTCAGTATCATGTGTATTGGCAATAATTTTATCATCTAGTCATAATATGAACCAATATGCTTACAAGTTTATTTAGAATAAAGAGAAATGTCTATGTTTCAAAAGTAATGATAAAATAAAACAACAACAAAGTCTTTGTTTCAAAAGTAATGATAAAATAAAACAACAACAAAGTCTATGTTTCAAAAGTAATGATAAAATAAAACAACAACAAAGTAAAGCGCTATTTTTGGAATTACTTTAACTTCTTTAGCATTGTTTGAGATTTGATAAAAATGGATTTTTTTTTTTTTTTTTCAATATGCATTTATATTATACACACACATAGACATATTAATTAAGAATTTGTAACAGGTCAAACTGTCTATGTATTTGAGTTTATATGTCATATACACATGTAGATACATGTATATAAGGGAATGTGTAAAGATACAAAATGCTTATCTTGTCAGATATGGGTATATTATATATACATATATAATACTTTAAAAATATATACTTTTTGTTATAAAACATCTTAGAAAAAGATAAATATGTTCAAATTAAGTTTCATATGAGTTAATATACATGTATGATGTACTTGAATGGGGAAATTTCTTGCATAATTAAATGTTTTATAAATAAATATGAAAACAAAACAAATGTTTTCATCTATAGATTCTATTTCTATATCTAGCTGGAATGTTCATGGATTGGGACAGAAACACAGAGACCCTGATTTCTTGGAATTGATAAACCATGACATAAATATATTGATAGAAACTTGGAAAGGGGTAGAACCTGATGTCCAAATACCTGAATATAATTATTATTGTAAGCAAAGAACTAAAGCTAATAAAGCAAAAAGAAATAGTGGGGGTATTATTGTTTACTATAAGAAAAAGTTTGAAAAAGGAATTACTTATCTAAAAAATGTAACCAAATCTCAGAATAGATTGTGGATGAAACTTGATAAGTCATTTTTTGGACTTCAAGATGATTTGTATATATGTGGTATTTATATTCCACCAAAGAATTCCCCGCATTACAATAATGAATATGAAGGTTTGGAATCAGAAATAAGTTTTCTTTCTAGTAAAGGAAATTTTTTGTTAATGGGTGATTTTAACTCAAGGGTATCTAATTATTCTGATTTTGTAGCAAATGATGAAAACAACATAAATTTGACTCATATTTTACCAGATAACTACAAGTCAGATTTTCAACTGACTAGAAAAAGTCAAGATGAAATCATAAACCCACAAGGGAGGGATTTACTAGACCTCTGTGTTTCTGCCCAACTCCGTATTCTAAATGGGAGATTTATTGGAGATTTGTTAGGAAATATGACATTTTTTAGCATGAAAGGATGCAGTGTAGTTGATTATGCAATAACTAGTGAAAGTCTACTCTCCTCAGTGAATTATTTTATAGTTAAAACTCCATCATACTTTTCAGATCATAATCAAATTGTTACCCATTTAAAATGTGATGGAAAACTGCCAAATATAAATAACAGTAATAAAAAAATAGATTTTGAATTCAAGTGGACAAACACTTCAAAACTCTTGCTTGAGAATGAGCTTAATGAAAAATATATATATGAAGAATTAAACAATTTTCAACAAACAAACTTTGAAAATACTCAAGATGGACTGAACAGAGCTAACAGACTTAATTTCAGACATTTATATAACTTTATCACATAAGTGTATGAGAAAAAGATATTTTAAAAAGAAAAGAAAAAGAATATCTAACTGGACAGACTCAAATTTTTTTGCATTAAGAAGTACTTTTAATCTGTATAGTAAAAAATTAAAGTTATCCCCTTTGACCAATCTATAAGACTGAAATACTTCTTTTATTCAAAACAATTAAAAACAGTTTCTAAACTTAAAAAAAAAGAATTTAAACTCAATATTCTGAATAAACTAGACAACATGTCACCAAATGAAAGCAAGGAATTTTGGAAACTATTAAGAACAATAAAAATTAATAAGGACAAGAATGATGATAATATGCTGGATTTAAGTCAGTTTGCAGATCACTTTAAAAATCAGTGTAAACCTGAAAAGATAGATAAAAAATTTGAGAAAAGTATTTTTGAAGAATTATGCAAAACAGAGAAGTTGCTAACATCAAAAGAAAGTGATACACCAATAACTATATCTGAAATAAAAACACAAATTAAAAGATTAAAAAGTGGGAAAAGTTGTGGACCAGATAAAATATGTTATGAAATTATAAAACATAGTAGTTCTGTAATGTTAACAGCCATAGCTAAATATTTTAACCTTATATTATCTACCTCTCTATATCCTGAAAATTGGAATAAATCATTTATAATTCCTTTATTTAAAAGTGGGGATCATCTTAATCCTTCAAACTACAGAGGAATTTCTCTGATGAGCTGTCTGAGTAAATTATTTAATATGGTTATAAATTGTAGGTTACTTACTTTATTTGAAAATAATATATGTCACCATCAACTAGGCTTTAAGAAGAATAGTAGGACTTCAGATGGTATCTTTATTGTAAAGACTCTGTTTAATAAATATATAAATTAAAAAGAAAAAGATTTATGGTTGTTTTGTAGACCTAAAAAAGGCATTCGATTCAGTGTGGAGGTTAGGTCTTTTGTACAAAATAACAAAAAATGAGAATATTGGTGTAAAATTTTACAATTTGATAAAAAATATGTATAAGAATACTGAAGCTTCAGTGAAATCAAAGGAGAATATATCTGAATATGTCTCTATTGATAGAGGAGTGAAACAAGGGGATAATATGAGTCCAAACTTATTTAATGTTTACATAAATGATCTACCAGAAATATTTGATGAAAGTTGTAAACCAGTGACTCTGCAAAATATGTCAATGAACTGTCTTATGTTTGCAGATGACATTTTGTTATTATCTGAAACTCCTGAAGGTTTACAGAACTCTATAAATAAACTAAATTCTTATTGTAATAAGTGGCAGCTCACAATAAATACACAAAAAACTAAAATAATGGTCTTTCAACAGAAAAATATTTTATATAATAAATATGATTTTTACTTAAATGGTGACAAACTAGAAAAAGTTTTAAAATATAAATATCTTGGAAATATAATTGAAGCATCTGGGAAATTGACTTCATCACACACTGAATTGGCTAAGAAAGGTACTAAAGTTTTGTTTTCTATTTTTAAGTATCTTTCTCCTTTAGAAAATGTGTCTATAAAACTATACAAAAAATTGTTTGAATCACTAGTTAAACCTATTCTCATGTATAACTCTGAAATTTGGTATATGGATTTTTATGAAAAAATAATAAGAGCTGAAAGACGAGCACAAGACATGAGTAAATTTGATATTCTAGCAATGATTGATAGTAGCCAAGTGGAGAAGACACATTTAAAATTTTGCAAATATGTACTGGGGCTTAGTAAACAATCTGTCAATATAGCTGCAAGAGCAGAACTAGCTCAGTATCCCATAGATGTCTTTATTAAAGTACAATCATTGAAGTACTTAGCAAGAATTTCAGGTGATGAAAATAACCCTTTATTATATGATGCTTTCTGTTTATCTAAATGGCTTAGCACTAACGGTATATTTTCATGGTTCTCATATGTAGAAAATATAGCCAATGTAAATAAATTAGACATAAATAAAATACAGGATATAAACTATAAACAAGAGAAGAGTTCATTCTCAAAAAATATTAAAAAAGAACTAAAAGATAGCTTTGAAAATATTTTCTTTGAAAAATTAAAATTAACTAATGAAACCAGTAAAATATTCTTGTACAGTAAAATAAAAACAAAATATGAAATAGAAAAATACATTTCTAAAAATAGTTTTGAAAATAGAAAATTATTATGTAAAATGCGAGTAAGTGACCATTTCTTGGAAATAGAGAGGGGTAGATATAAAAGAATTCAAAGAGAAAATAGAATATGTAAACATTGTAATATAAATGCGGTTGAAGATGAAACCCACTTTTTCTTAAAATGTAAAATTAATAAATCTTTACGTAATCAGCTTGAAAAAGATATAAATAAGATATGTCCAGAATACTTTACATTGTCTGAAACAGATAGATTACAATTAATTCTATCTTCATTTGATATTATGCAGCTTACTGTTCCGTTCATTAAAAAGTCATTTGCACTGAGGGGAGTGGACACAACGCCTGCATAAATATTACTGTTTTATCATTTATATATGATGTTTAATATGTTCATTTTTCCATTGTGTATATTATATTGTATTGTTTGTATATGCCTTCAACCCCCAGGGGTATAAATGTGCATTTCATGAATAAAAAAAAAAAAATTATTGTAAGAATCTTTGAAATCAATCTACAATTGCCATTTCTTACCATTAGCAGTCTCATCCTCAAAAATCTTTTTTTGTTAGGGTCAGTGATTGTTTACTTCATAACTTTCAATATCGACAGTTTCCATAAAAAAATACCATCCTCTCTTTACTTTTCATGATTGAATTTATGTTAAAAAAGTGGTATATGAAAGATTTTTTTTATAAGTTTCACATAATCTTAAAATGAACAATGATCAATGTTACTGAGTTCAGGCTGATTGAACCTAAACGTCTTATTATGGTGTTGGCCTTTGTTGTTTTCAGCCTTAAGTTTGTCACATTTTCTCACGAGGGAGCCTTCAATAGCATTGTTAAAAGCCGTACGGGTGTTACAATTTTTGTAAATTGGTCTAATCATAGTTTCTTTATTAGAAACCATACCGAATCTAATAATGAAATGTGTATGTTTGAATTACTTAATTAAGTTATACACTTTAAAAAAAATATATTTACATTAAATTGTAAAAATATTCGAATTAGCTCTGGCCGCGAAATAGCTTTGTTGTGCTCCTGCGACGAGAAATTATAAAACATGTCTGACATGTTCCTTTTGCAGAAAATTTTTAAGGTTAAAAATTATGTATGTATTCAACTTTCAGAGTTGCTGATGAAGGTAAATCTTTTAAGACTTTTGAAATTTATAAAGATTTGTTTCCCCGTATTCAAATAGGGAGATGTAGAATTATTGGCAATGAGACAACTTTCAAACAGAGAACAAAGAACGTGGATTAAATGGCTATAACTTCATTACACCAATGACCACAAGGAAATGTTTGTATTGAGAATGACAGTAACGTTGTGTTTTGATTTCCTAGTTAGTATATTTATACAAGTGCATAACACTTATAATAAGTTATTTTTGATACTCTTGGTTTTGTACATTCCCAGAACAAGTTTTGTTTCCCTTTTCCCTCAACTTTAAATAAGTACAAAGCAGCGGAGGTCAATACTTGTGATCGTGATAGATGCATTATCTATAAGTAGAAAACTGAATAAAATTTACCTTAAAACTTTTCCGCTAAGACACATATCTGTTTCTTACGGAAGAATTTGATATAAAACTAGAAATGTATGGCAATTTTCTCGGAAAACAACTGTAACTGTATGTATTAGATATTGAAGCGTTAAAGATGACTTGCTTGTAAGATTGCCTGGAAGATATATATATATGTATATATATAATATATATATACATAAGTACGTCTGAGTCAGTGACAACCCTACAACAGATGTATCCATCGGATCGCCATCAATGATGGTGATACATGGCTGTGTACATATATATATATATACAACTCGTCTAAACATCAACCCAACAATGTTAGATCTGTAAATTTGCTTTCGCAAATTTTTGGTTCTTCCCTCGCCGGGATTCGAACCCATGCTACTGTGATATCGTGACACCAAATCGCCTGCACTGCAGCCGTCCCGCTAGACCACACGACATATATATATATATGCAGTGCAGGCGATTTGGTGTCACGATATCACAGTAGCATGGGTTCAAACCCGGTGAGGGAAGAACCAAAAATTTGCGAAAGCAAATTTACAGATCTAACATTGTTGGGTTGATGTTTAGACGAGTTATATATATATATATATATGAGAAAGCAAATTTACAAATTTTCCCGGCGAGGGAAGAACCAAAAATTTGCGAAAGCAAATTTACAGATCTAACATTGTTGGGTTGATGTTTAGACGAGTTGTATATACATTATGTACACAGCCATGTATCACCATCATTGATGGCGATCCGATGGATACATCTGTTGTAGAGTTGTCACTGACTCAGACGTACTTATAAATATAAATTTTTCTGTGACTGTATATTACATTAATTTGTAGGATCCTTTACTATAGATAATTTAGCTGATCTGTAACTATAACATCTTCATGCCTTATATATCATGTACTGTAGTACGCCGCTAGATAAAACTGACGAGGAAAGGTAACACACGGCCAGCGAAAGCTCTTTTGTTTTGAGAGCCCAGGTGGTCGTGTGGTCTAGCGGACGGCTGCAGTGCAGGCATTTGGTGTCACGATATCACAGTAGCATGGGTTTCGAATCCCGCGAGGGAAAACCAAAAATTTGCGAAAGCAAATTTACAGATCTAACATTGTTGGGTTATTTTAGAAGTTGATATACATTATTACACACCAATGTACATCACCATCATTGATGGGATCATGTGGTTACATCTGTTGTAATTTCACTGCTCAACACTTATAAATATAATTTTTGATCTGTGTATGTATTCATTAATTTTGTTTCCTTTACCTATAATGATAATTAGCAATCTGTACTATAACATCTCATCTTATATATGCATGTACATGTATACGTCCGCTAGATTAAATGAGAGGGTTTCACACACGGAGCGAAACCTTTAAATTTTGAAGCCAGTTCTGAGTCAACGTGGAGCTGAGTGCAGGCATTTGGTAGATATAAGTGAGCATGTCGAAATTCCCGGCGAGGAAGAAAAATTCAATTTACAGATCTAACATTGTTGGGTTGATGTTTAGACGAGTTGTATATACATTATGTACCAGCCATGTATCACCATCATTGATGGCGATCCGATGGATACATCTATTGTAAGTTGTCACTGACTCAGACGACTTATAAATATAATTATTTTCTGTGACTTATATTACATTAATTTGTAGGATCCTTTACTATAGATAATTTAGCTGATCTGTAACTATAAATCTTCATGCCTTAATATCATGTACTGTAGTACGCCGCTAGATTAAAATGACGAGGAAGTAACACACGCACGAAAGCTCTTTTTTGAGACCCAGTGGTTTAGCGGGACGGCTGCAGTGCAGCATTTGGTGTCACGATATCACAGTAGCATGGGTTCGAATCCCGGCGAGGGAAGAACCAAAAATTTGCGAAAGCAAATTTACAGATCTAACATTGTTGGGTTGATGTTTAGACGAGTTGTATATACATTATGTACACAGCCATGTATCACCATCATTGATGGCGATCCGATGGATACATCTGTTGTAGAGTTGTCACTGACTCAGACGTACTTATAAATATAATTATTTCTGTGACTGTATATTACATTAATTTGTAGGATCCTTTACTATAGATAATTTAGCTGATCTGTAACTATAACATCTTCATGCCTTATATATCATGTACTGTAGTACGCCGCTAGATTAAAACTGACGAGGAAAGGTAACACACGGCCAGCGAAAGCTCTTTTTTTTGAGAGCCCAGGTGGTCGTGTGGTCTAGCGGGACGGCTGCAGTGCAGGCATTTGGTGTCACGATATCACAGTAGCATGGGTTCGAATCCCGGCGAGGGAAGAACCAAAATTTGCGAAAGCAAATTTACAGATCTAACATTGTTGGGTTGATGTTTAGACGAGTTGTATATACATTATGTACACAGCCATGTATCACCATCATTGATGGCGATCCGATGGATACATCTGTTGTAGAGTTGTCACTGACTCAGACGTACTTATAAATATAATTATTTTCTGTGACTGTATATTACATTAATTTGTAGGATCCTTTACTATAGATAATTTAGCTGATCTGTAACTATAACATCTTCATGCCTTATATATCATGTACTGTAGTACGCCGCTAGATTAAAACTGACGAGGAAAGGTAACACGCCACAAGCTTTTTTGAGAGCCCAGTGTCGACGCTGCAGTGCGCGTTGGTGTCCAACACAGTAGCAGTTCGATCCGGCGGGAAACCAAAAATTGAGAAATTACAATTACATTGTTGGTGATTAGACAGTGTATAACTATGCACGCCATACACCATCATTGATGGCGATCCGATGATACATCTGTTGTAATGTCACTGACTAGACTACTTATAAATATAATTATTTTCTGTACGTATATTACATTAATTGTGGATCCTTACTATAGATAATTACTGATCTGAACTATAACATCTTCATGCTTATATATCATGTACTGTAGTACGCCGCTAGATTAAAATGACGAGGAAAGGTAACACACGCCAGCGAAGCTCTTTTTTTGAGAGCAGTGTCGTGTGTCTAGCGGACGGCTGCAGTGCAGCGATTTGTGTCACGATATCACAGTAGCATGGTTCGATCCGCGAGGAAGAACCAAAATTTGCGAAAGCAAATTACAGATCTAACATGTTGGGTGATTTTAGACGAGTGTATATACATTATGTACACAGCCATGTATCACATCATTGATGGCGATCGATGGATACATCTGTGTAGAGTTGTCATGACTCAGACTACTTATAAATATAATTATTTTCTGTGTGTATATTACATTATTTGTAGGATCCTTCTATAATAATTTAGCTGATCTGTAACTATAACATCTTCTGCCTTATATATCATGTACTGTGTACGCGCTAGATTAAAACTGACGAGGAAGTAACACACGGCCAGCGAAACTCTTTTTTTTTGAGAGCCAGGTGGTCGTGTGTCAGCGGACGGCTGCAGTGCAGCGATTTGGTGCACGATACACAGTAGAGGGTTCGAATCCGCGAGGGAAGACAAAAATTGCGAAAGCAAATTTACAGATCTAACATTTTGGGTGATGTTTAGACGAGTTGTATATACATTAGTACACAGCCATGTATCACCATCATTGTGGCGATCCGATGGATACATCTGTTGTAGAGTTGTCACTGACTCAGACGTATTATAAATATATTATTTTCTGTACTGTATATTACATTAATTGTAGGATCCTTTACTATAGATAATTTAGCTGATCTGTAATAACATCTTCATGCTTATATATCATGTACTGTAGTAGCCGCTAGATAAAACTGACGAGGAAAGTACCACGGCCAGCGAAAGTCTTTTTTTGAGAGCCGGTGGTCTACGGACGGCGCAGTGCAGGCGATTTGTGTCACGATATACAGTAGCAGGTTCGAATCCCGCGAGGAAGAACCAAAATTTGCGAAAGCAAATTTACAGATCAACATTGTTGGGTTGATGTTAGACGAGTTGATATACATTATGTACACAGCCTGTATCACCATCATTGAGGCGATCCGATGGATACATCTGTTGTTGAGTTGTCACTGACTAGACGTACTTATAAATATAATTATTTTCTGTGACTGTAATTACATTAATTTGTAGATCCTTTACTATAGATAATTAGTGTACTGTAACTATAACACTTATCCTTATATATCATGTACTGTAGTACGCCGTAGATTAAAACTGTCGAGGAAAGGTACACACGGCCAGCGAAAGCTCTTTTTTTTTGAGAGCCAGTGGTCTGTGTCTAGCGGACGTGCGTCAGGCGATTTGGTGTCACGATATCACAGTAGCATGGTTCGAATCCGGCGAGGGAAAACAAAAATTGCGAAAGCAATTTACAGATCTACATTGTTGGGTTGATGTTAGACGAGTTGTATATACATTATGTACACAGCCATGTATCCCATCATTGATGGCGACGATGGATACATTGTTGTAGAGTTGTCACTGACTCAGACGTACTTATAAATATAATTATTTTGTGATGTATATTAATTAATTTGTAGGATCCTTTACTATAATATTTAGCGATCTGTAACTATAAATCTTCATGCCTTAATATCATGTACTGTATACGCGCTAGATTAAAACTGACGAGGAAAGGTAACACACGCAGCGAAAGCTCTTTTTTTTTGAGAGCCCAGGTGTCGTGTGGTCTAGGGGACGGCTGCAGTGCAGGCGATTTGGTGTCACGATATCACGTACATGGGTTCGAATCCCGGCGAGGGAAAAACCAAAAATTTGCGAAAGCAAATTTACAGATCTAACATTGTTGGGTTGATGTTTAGACGAGTTGTATATACATTATGTACACAGCCATGTATCACCATCATTGATGGCGATCCGATGGATACATCTGTTGTAGAGTTGTCACTGACTCAGACGTACTTATAAATATAATTATTTTCTGTGACTGTATATTACATTAATTTGTAGGATCCTTTACTATAGATAATTTAGCTGATCTGTAACTATAACATCTTCATGCCTTATATATCATGTACTGTAGTACGCCGCTAGATTAAAACTGACGAGGAAAGGTAACACACGGCCAGCGAAAGCTCTTTTTTTTTGAGAGCCCAGGTGGTCGTGTGGTCTAGCGGGACGGCTGCAGTGCAGGCGATTTGGTGTCACGATATCACAGTAGCATGGGTTCGAATCCCGGCGAGGGAAAGAACCAAAAATTTGCGAAAGCAAATTTACAGATCTAACATTGTTGGGTTGATGTTTAGACGAGTTGTATATACATTATGTACACAGCCATGTATCACCATCATTGATGGCGATCCGATGGATACATCTGTTGTAGAGTTGTCACTGACTCACTGACTCAGACGTACTTATAAATATAATTATTTTCTGTGACTGTATATTACATTAATTTGTAGGATCCTTTACTATAGATAATTTAGCTGATCTGTACTATAACATCTTCATGCCTTATATATCATGTACTGTAGTACGCCGCTAGATTAAAACTGACGAGGAAAGGTAACACACGGCCAGCGAAAGCTCTTTTTTTTTGAGAGCCCAGGTGGTCGTGTGGTCTAGCGGGACGGCTGCAGTGCAGGCGATTTGGTGTCACGATATCACAGTAGCATGGGTTCGAATCCCGGCGAGGGAAGAACCAAAAATTTGCGAAAGCAAATTTACAGATCTAACATTGTTGGTTGATGTTTAGACGAGTTGTATATACATTATGTACACAGCCATGTATCACCATCATTGATGGCGATCCGATGGATACATCTGTTGTAGAGTTGTCACTGACTCAGACGTACTTATAAATATAATTATTTTCTGTGACTGTATATTACATTAATTTGTAGGATCCTTTACTATAGATAATTTAGCTGATCTGTAACTATAACATCTTCATGCCTTATATATCATGTACTGTAGTACGCCGCTAGATTAAAACTGACGAGGAAAGGTAACACACGGCCAGCGAAAGCTCTTTTTTTTTGAGAGCCCAGGTGGTCGTGTGGTCTAGCGGGACGGCTGCAGTGCAGGCGATTTGGTGTCACGATATCACAGTAGCATGGGTTCGAATCCCGGCGAGGGAAGAACCAAAAATTTGCGAAAGCAAATTTACAGATCTAACATTGTTGGGTTGATGTTTAGACGAGTTGTATATACATTATGTACACAGCCATGTATCACCATCATTGATGGCGATCCGATGGATACATCTGTTGTAGAGTTGTCACTGACTCAGACGTACTTATAAATATAATTATTTTCTGTGACTGTATATTACATTAATTTGTAGGATCCTTTACTATAGATAATTTAGCTGATCTGTAACTATAACATCTTCATGCCTTATATATCATGTACTGTAGTACGCCGCTAGATTAAACTGACGAGGAAAGGTAACACACGGCCAGCGAAAGCTCTTTTTTTTTGAGAGCCCAGTGGTCGTGTGGTCTAGCGGGACGGCTGCAGTGCAGGCGATTTGGTGTCACGATATCACAGTAGCATGGGTTCGAATCCCGGCGAGGGAAGAACCAAAAATTTGCGAAAGCAAATTTACAGATCTAACATTGTTGGGTTGATGTTTAGACGAGTTGTATATACATTATGTACACAGCCATGTATCACCATCATTGATGGCGATCCGATGGATACATCTGTTGTAGAGTTGTCACTGACTCAGACGTACTTATAAATATAATTATTTTCTGTGACTGTATATTACATTAATTTGTAGGATCCTTTACTATAGATAATTTAGCTGATCTGTAACTATAACATCTTCATGCCTTATATATCATGTACTGTAGTACGCCGCTAGATTAAAACTGACGAGGAAAGGTAACACACGGCCAGCGAAAGCTCTTTTTTTTGAGAGCCCAGGTGGTCTAGCGGGACGGCTGCAGTGCAGGCGATTTGGTGTCACGATATCACAGTAGCATGGGTTCGAATCCCGGCGAGGGAAGAACCAAAAATTTGCGAAAGCAAATTTACAGATCTAACATTGTTGGGTTGATGTTTAGACGAGTTGTATATACATTATGTACACAGCCATGTATCACCATCATTGATGGCGATCCGATGGATACATCTGTTGTAGAGTTGTCACTGACTCAGACGTACTTATAAATATAATTATTTTCTGTGACTGTATATTACATTAATTTGTAGGATCCTTTACTATAGATAATTTAGCTGATCTGTAACTATAACATCTTCATGCCTTATATATCATGTACTGTAGTACGCCGCTAGATTAAAACTGACGAGGAAAGGTAACACACGGCCAGCGAAAGCTCTTTTTTTGAGAGCCCAGGTGGTCGTGTGGTCTAGCGGGACGGCTGCAGTGCAGGCGATTTGGTGTCACGATATCACAGTAGCATGGGTTCGAATCCCGGCGAGGGAAGAACCAAAAATTTGCGAAAGCAAATTTACAGATCTAACATTGTTGGGTTGATGTTTAGACGAGTTGTATATACATTATGTACACAGCCATGTATCACCATCATTGATGGCGATCCGATGGATACATCTGTTGTAGAGTTGTCACTGACTCAGACGTACTTATAAATATAATTATTTTCTGTGACTGTATATTACATTAATTTGTAGGATCCTTTACTATAGATAATTTAGCTGATCTGTAACTATAACATCTTCATGCCTTATATATCATGTACTGTAGTACGCCGCTAGATTAAAACTGACGAGGAAAGGTAACACACGGCCAGCGAAAGCTCTTTTTTTTTGAGAGCCCAGGTGGTCGTGTGGTCTAACGGGACGGCTGCAGTGCAGGCGATTTGGTGTCACGATATCACAGTAGCATGGGTTCGAATCCCGGCGAGGGAAGAACCAAAAATTGACGAAAGCAAATTTACAGATCTAACATTGTTGGGTTGATGTTTAGACGAGTTGTATATATATATAAATATATATAAGTACGTCTGAGTCAGTGACAACTCTACAACAGATGTATGCATCGGATCGCCATCAATGATGGTGATACATGGCTGTGTACATAATGGATATACAACTCGTCTAAACATCAACCCAACAATGTTAGATCTGTAAATTTGCTTTCGCAAATTTTTAGTTCTTTCCTCGCCGGGTTTGAACCCATGCTACTGTGATATCGTGACACCAAATCGCCTGCACTGAATATATATATATATAAGTACGTCTGAGTCAGTGACAACTCTACAACAGATGTATGCATCGGATCGCCATCAATGATGGTGATACATGGCTGTGTACATAATATATATACAACTCGTCTAAACATCAACCCAACAATGTCAGATCTGTAAATTATATATATATATATATATATATATATATATATATATATATATATATATATATATATATATATATATATATATATATATATATATATATATGAATAAATGACTGCACTCATCATCACGCATGGTTTGTTAGTGTAAATAAAAAAAGTTCGTGCGGAATAAATAAATACCTATCTCGTTTATGTTTTAATTAGGATGGTTATTTAAGCATCCAAAATTATACAAACGGTCAGACAACGGTCGAATTGATTTCAGGTCAACTCTCATAATGGTAGTAACAATTTATGACCTGTATATAAAAGAAATATTTCAAAAAAGAAAGTTTACATTAGGAAAAATGTATACACGTACGAACTTCGTATGTAGGTATGCAATTTTTTCTCGCCTTGACGGAGCAAAAAAGCGATAGGAACTTTTCGTTTCATTACTTTATCAAAACTTTTCCATCACATTTTTAAATCGGCAAACAGTAACATATCATTTTATACCGGAACGTCACCTTCGTCAAAACGGAAGTAACAAATGATTTTCTTTATTTCGAATAAAAACCCTCAAAGAAACCATATTGTGTTGGTCTCCGTGTAAGAATCATATCACTTAACACTGGAAGGGACTTTGAGTTAACCAAAATCCGATCCTTAGCAATAATCTAGAATTGAAGAACGACTCTTTCTTTTCAGAACAATTTTTTTATTTTCACTAGGCTTATTCTTTCGCCTTTGTGTAGTTTGTGTTTAGCTATTTGACGATATCTGGTTACAAGATATTCTACAGATAATTTGCGTTCTAAACTAACCCTTCTTAACCGAATACCTTATTTTTTAGGCACAAGTATCTTGTCTTAGGGAGGGATAAATCTTACTTTGTAAAGAATCACTCTGATTCAAACAAAATATTCTCTGAAACTGACAAATCAAGATGCTTGATTGACAACATATTTGTTACGTTTTGAGGACAGTGTTTTTCAACAGATTATCGGCATTCCAATTGGAACCAATTGTACCCCTCTTCTCGCAGACTGGTTTCTTTACTATTATGAGGCTGACTCCATACAGGAACTTCTCAGGAAGAAAGATAAGAAGCTAGCAATATCCATTAACTTTACTTTCCGCTATACAGATGATGTTCTCTCACTAAATAATTCAAAATTGGGTGACTACGTTGAACTCATCTATCCTGTCGAACTGTTCATTATCAAAACCATGCATCCGACAATAAACTGTGAATATGCAACTATTCTGCTTGGTATAAGTAGACCTATGTTGTACATTCCACCATTTACACACGCACGACGAACTTCTAAACAGTCAGTTTTCAGGGTAAAATCGGTCATATAACCAAGCCAGAGATTGTACGCACCCATTGCTATTCCGTTGAATTCGTCCAAACAGTTAAATGCCAGAAAATACTCTACACATGATTTTTGCTGGGAAGAAAGATACAAATCTATTTCAGAAGAGTAGAAAGAATATAAAGTCCCTATAAAAAGAAGACTCATATTTGGATTTAATGTACTGGATCTTAATTATATGTTTACTTGATTTTTGAAATGCATACAGTTCCAACAAGAAGTGGTGTTTCTTAGGAAAAGGTCAATTTCAATATTATTATATGGAACGCCACAGCTGTCCTGGTATCTATGATGAGTTTATTTACAACCACTGGGTCGATGCTACTGCTGGTGGAGATTTATTTCCCCGAGGGTATCACAAACCCAGTAGTCAGGACTTTTTGTGCTGACATGAATTGTCATTGATATGGTTATATTTATAAATTTACTGTTTACAAATTTTTGAATTTTTTGAAATACTAAGGCTTTTCTACCTCAGGCATAGATTACCTTAGCTTTATTTGGCACAACTTTTAGGAAATTTGGTCCTCAATGCTCTTCAAATTTGTACTTTATTTGGCCTTTTTAACTTTTTTGGATTCGAGCGTCACTGAAGAGTCTTTTGTAGACGAAACGCGCGTCTGGCGTATATACTAAATTTAGTCCTGGTATCTATGATGAGTTGATTTACAACTACTGGGTCGATGCCACTGCTGGTGGAGATTTATTTACCAGAGGGTATCACAAACCCAGTAGTCAGGACTTTTTGTGCTGACATGAATTGTCATTCATATGGTTATATTTATAAATTTACTGTTTACAAAGTTTTTAATTTTTTGAAATACTAAGGCTTTTCTTCCTCAGGCATAGATTACCTTAGCTGTATTTGGCAAAACTTTAAGGAAATTTGGTCCTCAATACTCTTCAAATTTGTACTTTATTTGGCCTTTTTAACTTTTTTGGATTCGATCGTCACTGATGAGTCTTTTGTAGACGAAACGCGCGTCTGGCGTATATACTAAATTTAGTCCTGGTATCTATGTAAGTTTATTTACAACCACTGGGTATATGCCACTGCTGGTGGAGGTTTATTTCCCCGAGGGTATCACAAACCCAGTAGTCAGGACTTTTTGTGCTGACATGAATTGTCATTGATATGGTTATATTTATAAATTTACTGTTTACAAAGTTTTGAATTTTTTGAAATATTAAGGTTTTTCTTCCTCAGACATAGATTACCTTAGCTGTATTTGGCAAAACTTTTAGGAAATTTGGTCCTCAATACTCTTCAAATTTGTACTTTATTTGGCCTTTTTAACTTTTTTGGATTCGATCGTCACTGATGAGTCTTTTGTAGACGAAACGCGCGTCTGGCGTATAGACTAAATTAGTCCTGGTATCGATGTAAGTTTATTTACAACCACTGGGTAGATGCCACTGCTGGTGGAGGTTTATTTCCCCGAGGGTATCACAAACCCAGTAGTCAGGACTTTTTGTGCTGACATGAATTGTCATTCGATATGGTTATTTATAAATTTACTGTTTACAAAGTTTTGAATTTTTTGAAATATTAAGGTTTTTCTTCCTCAGGCATAGATTACCTTAGCTGTATTTGGCAAAACTTTTAGAAAATTTGGTCCTCAATATTCAAATTTGTACTTTATTTGGCCTTTTTAACTTTTTTGGATTCGAGCGTCACTGAAGAGTCTTTTGTAGACGAAACGCGCGTCTGGCGTATATACTAAATTTAGTCCTGGTATCTATGATGAGTTGATTTTACAACTACTGGGTCGATGCCACTGCTGGTGGAGATTTATTTACCAGAGGGTATCACAAACCCAGTAGTCAGGACTTTTTGTGCTGACATGAATTGTCATTCATATGGTTATATTTATAAATTTACTGTTTACAAAGTTTTTAATTTTTTGAAATACTAAGGCTTTTCTTCCTCAGGCATAGATTACCTTAGCTGTATTTGGCAAAACTTTAAGGAAATTTGGTCCTCAATACTCTTCAAATTTGTACTTTATTTGGCCTTTTTAACTTTTTTGGATTCGATCGTCACTGATGAGTCTTTTGTAGACGAAACGCGCGTCTGCGTATATACTAAATTTAGTCCTGGTATCTATGTAAGTTTATTTACAACCACGATCCACTACTGTGAATTATTCGTTGGTATAAAACCAGTGTCATCACTTTGCGCGACATAAAGTCATTCAGGTAAATTATAAACTACCAAGTTTGAATTTTTTGAATCTAAACTTTTATCCAGAAATACCTACTGTTTGTGGCAAAAAACTTTAAGGAAAATTGTCCCAAAAGACTCAATTTGTATTTATTTGGTCTTTTAATTTTTTGATTTGAATCCGTCCACAGAGTTTTTTAGGAAAGGCTTCATAATATACTAAATTGTCCTGGTATCTATGAAGTTTATTTACAACCACTGGGTGATGCACTGCTGGTGGAGTTTATTTCCCCGAGGTATCACAAACCCAGTAGTCAGGACTTTTTGTGCTGACATGAATTGTCATTGATATGGTTATATTTATAAATTTACTGTTTACAAATTTGAATTTTTGAAATATAAGGTTTTCTCCTCAGCATAGATTACCTTAGCTTATTTGGCAAACTTTAGAAATTTGGTCCTCAATGCTCTTCAAATTTGTACTTTATTTGGCCTTTTTAACTTTTTTGGATTCGAGCGTCACTGAAGAGTCTTTTGTAGACGAAACGCGCGTCTGGCGTATATACTAAATTTAGTCCTGGTATCTATGAAGTTGATTTACAACTACTGGTCGATGCCACTGCTGGTGGAGATTTATTTACCAGAGGTATCACAAACCCAGTAGTCAGGACTTTTTGTGCTGACATGAATGTCATTCATATGGTTATATTTATAAATTACTGTTTACAAAGTTTTAATTTTTGAAATACTAAGGCTTTTCTTCCTCAGGCATAGATTACCTTAGCTGTATTGGCAAAACTTTAAGAAATTTGGTCCTCAATACTCTTCAAATTTGTACTTTATTTGGCCTTTTTAACTTTTTTGATTCGATCGTCACTGATGAGTCTTTTGTAGACGAAACGCGCGTCTGGCGTATATACTAAATTTAGTCCTGGTATCTATGTAGTTTATTTACAACCACTGGGTATGCCACTGCTGGTGGAGGTTTATTTCCCCGAGGGTATCACAAACCCAGTAGTCAGGACTTTTTGTGCTGACATGAATTGTCATTGATATGGTTATATTTATAAATTTACTGTTTACAAAGTTTTGAATTTTTTGAAATATTAAGGTTTTCTTCCTCAGACATAGATTACCTTAGCTGTATTTGGCAAAACTTTTAGGAAATTTGGTCCTCAATACTCTTCAAATTTGTACTTTATTTGGCCTTTTTAACTTTTTTGGATTCGATCGTCACTGATGAGTCTTTGTAGACGAAACGCGCGTCTGGCGTATAGACTAAATTTAGTCCTGGTATCTATGTAAGTTTATTTACAACCACTGGGTAATGCCACTGCTGGTGGAGATTTATTTCCCCGAGGGTATCACAAACCCAGTAGTCAGGACTTTTTGTGCTGACATGAATTGTCATTTGATATGGTTATATTTATAAATTTACTGTTTACAAAGTTTTGAATTTTTTGAAATATAAGGTTTTTCTTCCTCAGGCATAGATTACCTTAGCTTATTTGGCAAAACTTTTAGGAAATTTGGTCCTCAATACTCTTCAAATTTGTACTTTATTTGGCCTTTTTAACTTTTTTGGATTCGAGCGTCACTGAGAGTCTTTTGTAGACGAAACGCGCGTCTGGCGTATAACTAAATTTAGTCCTGGTATCTATGATGAGTTGATTTACAACACTGGGTCGATGCCACTGCTGGTGGAGATTTATTTCCAGAGGGTATCACAAACCCAGTAGTCAGGACTTTTTGTGCTGACATGAATTGTCATTCATATGGTTATATTTATAAATTTACTGTTTACAAAGTTTTTAATTTTTTGAAATACTAAGGCTTTTCTTCCTCAGGCATAGATTACCTTAGCTGTATTGGCAAACTTTAAGGAAATTTGGTCCTCAATACTCTTCAAATTTGTACTTTATTTGGCCTTTTTAACTTTTTTGGATTCGACGTCACTGATGAGTCTTTTGTAGACGAAACGCGCGTCTGGCGTATATACTAAATTTAGTCCTGGTATCTATGTAAGTTTATTTACAACCACTGGTGATGCCACTGCTGGTGGAGGTTTATTTCACCGAGGGTATCACAAACCCAGTAGTCAGGACTTTTTGTGCTGACATGAATTGTCATTGATATGGTTATATTTATAAATTTACTGTTTACAAAGTTTTGAATTTTTTGAAATATAAGGTTTTTCTTCCTCAGCATAGATTACCTTAGCTGTATTTGGCAAAACTTTAGAAATTTGGTCCCAATACTCTTCAAATTGTACTTTATTTGGCCTTTTTAACTTTTTGGATTCGATCGTCACTGAGAGTCTTTGTAGACGAAACGCGCGTCTGCGTATATACTAAATTTAGTCCTGGTATCAGTAAGTTATTTACAACCACTGGTAGATGCCACTGCTGGTGGAGGTTTATTTCCCCGGGGTATCACAAACCAGTTCAGACTTTTTGTGCTGACATGAATTGTCATTGATATGGTTATATTATAAATTTACTGTTTACAAAGTTTGAATTTTTGAAATATTAAGTTTTTCTTCCTCAGCAAGATTACCTTAGCTGTATTTGGCAAAACTTTTAGAAATTTGGTCCTCAAATCTTCAAATTTGTACTTTATTTGGCCTTTTAACTTTTTGGATCGACGTCACTGATGAGTCTTTTGTAGACGAAACGCGCGTCTGGCGTATAACTAATTTAGTCCTGGTATCATGTAAGTTATTTACAACCACTGGGTAGATCCACTGCTGTGGAGTTTATTTCCCGAGGGTATCACAAACCCAGTAGTCAGACTTTTTGTGCTGACATGAATTGTCTTTATAGGTTATATTTATAAATTTACTGTTTACAAAGTTTTTGAATTTTGAAATATTAAGGTTTTCTTCCTCAGCATAGATTACCTTAGCTGTATTTGGCAAAACTTTTAGAAATTTGGTCCTCAATACTTTCAAATTTGTACTTTATTTGGCCTTTTTAACTTTTTTGGATTCGACGTCACTGAGAGTCTTTTGTAGACGAAACGCGCGTCTGGCGTATATACTAAATTTAGTCCTGTATCTATGAAGTTTATTTACAACACTGGGTGAATGCCACTGCTGGTGGAGTTTATTTCCCCAGAGGGTATCACAAACCCAGTAGTCATGGACTTTTTTGTGCTGACATGAATTGTCATTGATAGGTTTATAATTTATAAATTTACTGTTTACAAAGTTTTGAATTTTTTGAAATACTAAGGTTTTTCTTCCTCAGGCATAGATTACCTTAGCTGTATTTGGCAAAACTTTAGGAAATTTGGTCCTCATATATACTTCAAATTTTGTACTTTATTGGCCTTTTTAACTTTTTGGATTCGACGTCACTGATGAATCTTTTGTAGACAAACGCGCGTCTGGCGTATATACTAAATTTAGTCCTGGTATCTATGTAAGTTTGATTTACAACCACTGGGTAATGCCACTGCTGGTGGAGTTTATTTCCCGAGGGTATCACAAACCCAGTAGTCAGGACTTTTTGTGCTGACATGAATTGTCATTGATATGGTTATATTTATAAATTTACTGTTTACAAAGTTTTTGAATTTTTTGAAATATTAAGGTTTTTCTTTCCTCAGCATAGATTACCTTAGCTGTTATTTGGCAAAACTTTTAGAAATTTGTGTCCTCAATACTCTTCAAATTTGTACTTTATTTGGCCTTTTTAACTTTTTTGGATTCGAGTTCGTCACTGATGAGTCTTTTGTAGACGAAACGCGCGTCTGGCGTATAACTAAATTTAGTCCTGGTAATCTATGTAAGTTTATTTACAACCACTGGGTAGATGCCACTTGCTGGTGGAGATTTTATTTCCCCGAGGGTATCACAAACCCAGTAGTCAGGACTTTTTGGTGCTGACATGAATTGTCATTGATATGGTTATATTTATAAATTTACTGTTTACAAAGTTTTTGAATTTTTTGAAATATTAAGGTTTTTCTTCCTCAGGCATAGATTACCTTAGCTTGTATTTGGCAAAACTTTTAGAAATTTGGTCCTCAATATCCTTCAAATTTGTACTTTATTTGGCCTTTTTAACTTTTTTGGATTCGAGCGTCACTGAGAGTCTTATTTGTAGACGAAACGCGCGTCTGGCTATAGACTAAATTTAGTCCTGGTATCTATGTAAGTTTATTTACAACCTACTGGGTCGATGCCACTGCTGGTGGAGATTATATTTCCCCGAGGGTATCACAAACCCAGTAGTCAGGACTTTTTGTGCTGACATGAATTGTCATTTGATATGGTTATATTTATAAATTTACTGTTTACAAAGTTTTTGAATATTTTTGAAATACTAAGGCTTTTCTATCCTCAGGCATAGATTACCTTAGCTTTATTTGGCAAACTTTTAGAGAAATTTGGTCCTCAATACTCTTCAAATTTGTACTTTATTTGGCCTTTTTAACTTTTTTGGATTCGAGCGTCACTGAGAGTCTTTTGTAGACGAAACGCGCGTCTGGCGTATATACTAAATTTAGTCCTGGTATCTATGTAAGTTTATTTACAACTCACTGGGTCATGATGCCACTGCTGTGGAGATTTATTTCACCGAGGTATCACAAACCCAGTAGTCAGGACTTTTTGTGCTGACATGAATTGTCTTTGATATGGTTATATTTATAAATTTACTGTTTACAAATTTTTAATTTTTTTGAATATACTAAGGCTTTTCTTCCTCAGACATAGATTACCTTAGCTATATTTGGCAAAACTTTTAGGAAATTTGGTCCTCAATACTCTTCAAATTTGTACTTTATTTGGCCTTTTTAACTTTTTTGGATTCGACGTCACTGATGAGTCTTTTGTTAGACGAAACGCGCGTCTGGCGTATATACTAAATTTAGTCCTGGTATCTATGTAAGTTTATTTACAACCACTGGGTAGATGCCACTGCTGGTGGAGGATTTATTTCCGAGGGTATCACAAACCCAGTAAGTCAGGACTTTTTGTGCTGACATGAATTGTCTATTGATATGGTTATATTTATAAATTTACTGTTTACAAATTTTTGAATTTTTTGAAATATAAGGCTTTTTTTACCTCAGGCATAGATTACCTTAGCTGATATTTGGCAAACTTTTAAGAAAATTTGGTCCTCAATACTCTTCAAATTTGTACTTTATTTGGCCTTTTTTAACTTTTTTGGATTCGACGTCACTGATGAGTCTTTTGTAGACGAAACGCGCGTCTGGCGTATATACTAAATTTAGTCCTGGTATCTATGTAAGTTTATTTACAACCACTGGGTATATGCCACTGCTGGTGGAGGTTTATTTCACCGAGGGTATCACAAACCCAGTAGTCAGGACTTTTTGTGCTGACATGAATTGTCATTGATATGGTTATATTTATAAATTTACTGTTTACAAAATTTTGAATTTTTTGAAATATTAAGGTTTTTCTTCCTCAGACATAGATTACCTTAGCTGTATTTGGCAAAACTTTTAGGAAATTTGGTCCTCAATACTCTTCAAATTTGTACTTTATTTGGCCTTTTTAACTTTTTTGGATTCGAGCGTCACTGATGAGTCTTTTGTAGACGAAACGCGCGTCTGGCGTATAGACTAAATTTAGTCCTGGTATCTATGTAAGTTTATTTACAACCACTGGGTCGATGCCACTGCTGGTGGAGATTTATTTCCCCGAGGGTATCACAAACCCAGTAGTCAGGACTTTTTGTGCTGACATGAATTGTCTTTGATATGGTTATATTTATAAATTTACTGTTTACAAATTTTTGAATTTTTTGAAATACTAAGGCTTTTCTACCTCAGGCATAGATTACCTTAGCTTTATTTGGCACAACTTTTAGGAAATTTGGTCCTCAATGCTCTTCAACTTTGTACTTTATTTGGCCTTTTTTAACTTTTTTGGATTCGAGCGTCACTGAAAGGTCTTTTGTAGACGAAACGCGCGTCTGGCGTATATACTAAATTTAGTCCTGGTATCTATGATGAGTTGATTTACAACTACTGGGTCGATGCCACTGCTGGTGGAGATTTATTTCCCCGAGGGTATCACAAACCCAGTAGTCAGGACTTTTTGTGCTGACATGAATTGTCATTCATATGGTTATATTTATAAATTTACTGTTTACAAAGTTTTGAATTTTTTGAAATATTAAGGTTTTTCTTCCTCAGGCATAGATTACCTTAGCTGTATTTGGCAACTTTAAGGAAATTTGGTCCTCAATACTCTTCAAATTTGTACTTTATTTGGCCTTTTTAACTTTTTGGATTCGAGCGTCACTGATGAGTCTTTTGTAGACGAAACGCGCGTCTGGCGTATATACTAAATTTAGTCCTGGTATCTATGATGAGTTTATTTATGTGGAACTCTGATATTACTTTATGTTGTTTCATTATTACTTAATGATAGTTTGTCTTTACTTATTATGGTTTTGACATTACGTAATGATGTTTTAATATAACTCAATATGGAATAGTCATTACTTAATGGTATTTCGATATTAAACTATATGGTTTCGTATTGACTTGATATGGTTTTGCCATTACTCAATATTGTTTTGTCCTTACTCGATGTGGTTTCACCATTATTTAATATGGTTGTGTCATTAGTCAATGTGGTTTAAACAGTACTTGATGTGTATGTGACTTAACGTAATGTAGTTGTTTCATTACATGATGTGGTTTTGTTATTTCGTAATGATGATTTGTCAATTCTTTATATGGTTTTAACATTACGTAATGATGTTTCAAAATTTGACGATTTTACACTACTTGATGTGTTTGTTTCATTATTTGATGTGGTCTTGTCATTCTTTGATGTGGTCCTGTCATTCATTTATGTAGTTATCCCATAACTTGATGAGGTAAAACCACGCGACCAATTCGGAAAAACCTGTTCTATTTTTAGATAGATTTCCATGTTGTATGTGCCTTGAGAATGCGTGTGGCCATCCATCTAATTCTAATTAGTTTCAGGAGTTATCTGGAAACGCCCTCCTTATGCAAGTAAATTTCCCAAAAATGACAAAGTTCGCCTTTCTCCCAAAAGAGCACATTTTTGCAAAAATATCTTCATAAATCGGATTAAAAACACAGCTGTAGGCAGGATTATCTGAATGGGCTTTTAGTTTGACAGCATATTGAAGTCCAAGCTTCAAACGTCTGTCAGTGAGTGAGTGCTCATCAGCCTCTACATACAGACTCTCAACTGGTGAGGTTTTAAATGCGCCAAGACAGAGACGCAAACCTTGGTGATGCACAGCATCGAGAATCTGTATGTAGGACTTCCTTGCAGAGTCATACACTATAGAGCCATAATCTAGTTTAGATCTAACAAGAGATCTATATAAATTGAGTAAAATGTTGCGATCAGCACCCCAGTCAGTGCTGCCGACAACTTTTAAAATATCTAAAGCTTTTAAACATCTCGCTTTTAACATTTTGATATGGGGTAGAAAGGTTAACTTCTTATCGAAAAGTAAACCAAGAAATTTGGTTTCATCAACCATTTTAATTGGGTTGCCGTACAAAGTTAGTTCTGGATCAAGATGCAATTTTCTTTTGTTACAAAAATGCATCCCGACCGTTTTTGAAGTGGAAAATTTAAAACCATTTCCCGAGGCCCATTTTACAATTCTTCCAAGACATAATTGTATTTGTCTTTCAATGTTATTCATATTTTTGCCTCTGTAACATATTAAAAAATCATCAACGTACAATGAACCTTCAATATTACTTTTTAAAACTTCAACAAGGCTGTTGATTTTAAGACTAAATAATGTAACAGATAAAATACTGCCCTGAGGGACACCCATCTCTTGATCATAAAGATCAGACATGGTCGAATTAACTCTAACATTAAATTGTCTGTTAGAGAGAAAATTAGAAATAAAATTAGGCATATTGCCTTTCAACCCCATATCAAATAGATCTTTTAAAATACCATATTTCCATGCAGTATCATAGGCCTTCTCAAGGTCGAAAAAGACCGACACCACATGCTCATTTTTCGCAAAACCATTACGGACAAATGATTCGAATCGAACAAGATGATCAAGAGTACTGCGACCCTGTCGGAATCCACACTGGATATTGGCTAATAGCCCATTGGATTCCAGGAACCAAACAAGGCGATCATTGAGCATCCGTTCGAGTGTTTTACAGACACAACTGGTAAGAGCAATTGGTCGATAATTAATAGGATCCGTATGATCTTTACTTGGTTTTGGAATAGGCACGACGGTTGCAAGCTTCCAGATTGATGGTAAATCACCAGATTCCCAGATGTTATTCATGAGCTGCAAGAGAGCTTCTAGCGAGGAATCTGGCAAGTGTTTTAAGAGTTGGTAGTGAATATTATCAGGCCCACAAGCTGTATCATGGGCTTTTGACAGAGATGTTTTAAGTTCTTCAAGAGAAAATAGTTTATTATAATTTTCACCATTTTTTTATCTAAAGTTTAATTTAATTTTTTCTTTTTGTTTTTTTAACTTTTTTTAAAGTCTTCCCTGTAGTTGTTACAAGAAGAAGACTTTGCAAACGTTTCACCAAGTTTGTTGGCAATATCCTTTTCAGATGTTAATAAATTATTGCCGTCTTTCAAATGTTTTACAGTGGCTTTAGAATTTTTACCTTTTATTTTATTTACCATATTCCAAACTTTTGTCATCGGAGTGCGAGATGTCATCCCCGAGACAAATTTTTTCCAGGATGTTCGTCGGGCTTGCCTACAAGTCCGCCGTGCCTTAGCGCGAAAAATACGGAAATTACTCAAGTTTTCCGTCGTTGGTTGTTGATTGAACCGTCTTTCAGATTTTTTACGGTCACCTATGGCTTGATCACATGCGTCATCAAACCATGGTTTACTGGGATGTTTTGGATTTGCCGAGGTCTTAGGAATAGTTCTGTCAGCAATTGACGTTAGAACTGTATTAAACGTTAAAATTGGATCTTGCACAGTCTCAAACATCTTTGACTGAAGTTCCGCTCGACAGAGATTCTCAAACAAGGACCAGTCCGCCTTGTCAAGTTTCCAACGTGATACTCTCTGTTGGGCAGAATTAAAAAGATGTTCAAGTACTATTGGAAAATGATAACTTCCACATAGATCATCATGAACACGCCATGAATAATCCAGAAGCAGAGAGGGGTCGCATATAGTGATATCAATAGAAGAATAAGACCCGTTTCCAGGATGAAGATACGTATTAGATCCATCATTAAAAATGCATAATCCTTCTTGAGAGACAAAGTCCTCAATGATCTTACCTTTGGCATTATGAGTCTTGCTACCCCATAATGGATTGTGGGCATTGAAGTCGCCCATAAGTATACATGGTGAGGGTAATTGATCAGTGAGGTTTTTGAGTTTTGCTTTATCGATAATTGAATTAGGTGGAATATATATTGAACATAATGTAATTGTTTTGTCCAATGATAAACGAATTGCAACTGCTTGCAGATCCGTTTTGAGTTGGACTGTGCTATGAATGACGTTGTCCTTCACAAAAATGGATGATCCGCCTGCAGCACGTTCATCTACCTTAGAAAATGTGCTATAAATGTTGTATCCTTTTAAAGGTACGTTGTCACTTTCTTTTAGATGAGTTTCATGAAGACAAAATGCAATAGGTAAAAAAGACTGAACTAGAAGTGTTAACTCGAGAAGATTTATTTTAAGACCTCGGCAATTCCATTGGATTATATTTGTCATTATTTAAATGCTGTCGAGTTTGCCAGCATTCTTATTTCGCTCACCCTGAGATCGTGATCTTTCGGGTGGCGGAACACTTTCGGTTTCCATTTCAGTTTCGATGATAAGTGTTGAAAATCTGTTGTGCGAGGAGAGTCGTCGATTTCCAGGACTACGCGCAGCTGGTGTTACTCCGCCTCGACCCCTACCCCGCGACCTCGAATCAGAAGACTTCTGAGAGGATGTGTTTCCTGGCTTCTTTTGGACATCCTTCTTTTCTTGAGAACGAAGAGGAGATGGGGCTCTGGTAGACTGTGTACTGGACGAAGAAGATACCTTATTGGATGCAGATGAAGGAAGACTTTTGGAGGTGGAAGAATCATCTATGTCACTGGGAAGATCCCAGACAGATTCACCGCTCCAATTGTGTATTTCTACTGTTTCTTTTTTATTTGATTTCCTTTTCTCATTTTTTTTGGTGATGATAGTGAGCTCTGTAGGAAGATTGAGTTGACTGAGTACTGGTTTTGGAAGATATTGGTTTTCTTGGAACCAATATTCTATCGGTAGGTTCTGTTTCAACAGACAGCATTTTAAAATTGTCCGCATCAATTGGCCAAGTCATGCGAGTTTGTGTATTCTCGTGACTGAATGAGCGGACAACTTTGCTGGCGTACGATGGTCTGTTTGAAACAAGGAGATCATTCGAAACAGAAGCTATCTGTTTAGCTTCTGGGTAACTAATGTTTCTTTCTGTTTTAATTTAAATAATATTTTTTTTTCTTTAAGGTAAACAGGGCAGTCCCTAGACGATGAAAAATGGGATTCACCACAGTTTACACATTTAGAAGATTCAGAGTGACAGTTTGTTCTCTCGTGTCCTTCGTCAGAACACTTGAAGCATCTCTGCTTACCACGACATTGTTTGCTTCCATGACCAAACTTTTGACAAGTAAAGCATCGAATTGGGTTTGGGATAAACATGTCAACTCTGATTCCGAAGCAACCTAAAGTAATAGATGGAGGAGGAGTTGGAGTTCTAAAGGTCAAAAGATAAGTATTTAATTTGATTATATTTCCATTCTTTTTAATTTGAAATCTAATAACATTAGTTACACCTTGGCTTGAAAGTTCCTCACCGATTTCTTCCACGGTAAGGTCACCAAGGTATTGACTTCTGTCTCGAATGATCCCCTTACAGCTGTTCAAACTGTTATGGGGAAAGGCAGAAACAGGAAAGTTTGATATTGTAGACATTGTAAGTAAATTTGTTGATTGACTTTTGTTGGAACATTCAACCAACAAATTGCCAGATCTCATTTTTGAAACTTTTTTGACAGTACCAGCAACGCTTTGAATTTGTTTGTGAATTACAAAGGGCGATATTTTTGAAATTGGTTTTTCTTCTGTTCCTTTTATTACAATAAATCTGGGCCAACTGTCATCTTCCCGACAGGGCTCTGAATCATCACATTTTCTTTTCTTATGTATTAAAGCTGATTTCGAGGGTTTGCTTTGTTGTGCCATATGAAAGGAGAAAGATTCACCATTCTTGCCATCCACCCACCTCGGAGTGCCTACAAGGGCGATGCTGTGTTTCCGTGGCGAACCGGGATCGAGTGCTAATTCTGAAAACGAGCTCCATATATAATGTAGCTGGTCCTCAAAATCAGCACCCAAGATCCACTGCGGAATGCACCAGATGTTCCAAGAATAGTATACTCAAGCAGAGCGTATCCATCAAGCGAAAGAGAAAGCGTACCACTTGATTGACCCATGAGCCATCGCCTTCTTCAGTTATCCAAAATATAAATAGCTTAATTTAAAATACATGTGTATATTATGAAAATTGTTACAAGAAAGCTTATTGTTGAGGATTAACTGAAGGGCTCGCCATGACCAGCCGATTGATCGAACCGGGTCCATCCGACCTCCCGTTTAGATGATTTCGAAGCCAAAGCAGCTTATTGAACTATAGTCTCGTCCGTCCGGGTATTTTCTGACCGTAAGGAGTCTGGCTATAGCCCTCATCCACAAGGATCTCGTCAACCACCGACACGGGTAGCAACCCACGGCAAACGGGTTAGAGAGCCTATTTTATTTAAAACATCGGGCATCTCACGATGTTCGGATCACTTTAGTCTGGTCTCTACCCTTCGACCTGTCCAGCATGGGTAACCCTACCAGGAGACGAAGCTCCAGCTGGCATAGCTCTTGGGGTCACTGAGACACGCAAGCCCTCCGACCACGGCAAGGATAGCGATCCACCGGAGGGACCTTAATTAAGACATTTCCAGAAAGACTAAAATAATTTCGATGACTTTCCGGTGTTTTTTTCTGCATATTTAATATTTGATAATGTTGAACACGATGCAGTATGGAGTGATGTTGGGCACTAAATTTCCATAATTAAGTGAAGAGGGGGTGGGGGTCCGTAAAAAAACTGTGCCAATTAAGTTTTTTATCCTTCATTGGACTTTTGATGTCGTCCCATATAGATGTAACACTGTAAAATTTATATCTGCTTCATTTGTGTCATAAATTAGCCTAATTGTATTCTTATAAGAATAGTGTCAATTTATTATAAAGTAGGACATTTTTAAAAGCATGAGTGTCAGCTAAGAGGTGCAGGACCAGTGGTCTGCATTATCATCACTCTGTTTCTTGTGGATGAATTTTGAAACATTTGTAACACTATACATTTTACATATTAGTATGAAGATACCCATTCCTTATTTAATATAGTTTACAGTGTAGTGACAGCCAGTGGTTAAGTAAAATTGCTCATAGTCATTTATTCTTTCTTAAAACTTTGTCTTGGATTAGAATTTACGTCTTAAAATCAATGAGCTCTTTAGTTCCACATCACTGACATGTAACTTTCATAATATACATGTATTACTATAAACCACACTTAATACTGTCTCTGATTTTATGTAACTTAGAGTAATATGTCTCGAATATATGAACTGAATTTGTCAAATTTCTGATCAAATAACGTGAACTTGATCATACAATGTAAGTAATAAACTAATGTTCTGCCTCCACTCAAATTTGATTTTTTTAAATTGCAGTGAACAGCCAGCTCAGTCATTTATCTCAAAAATTAGTATAACAATGAACCTAGGTATTTTAAAAGATTGGCTAAACCATATTAATTTGGTTATTTTCCAGTACTTGTTCATTAAAAACATTGAAATTATTGCAAGCATTGATCATAATAAAAAGGGAGTTGTATTGGATAACTATGAATTATCACATTTAACACTGAATATAGAATTATAGGTTTTTATGAATTGAAAATTATAATATTAATCAAAACAGTCACTGGCAAATCCTTTCTTTCCATTAGGAAATAAAATGGAGCAATATAAAAATAAATATGAATTTTTCTTTTATGAGGTTCTGTACGTTTTATTTATGGTGTTGTTAAATAATGTCTTTGTTTATGGTGTTGTTAAATAATGTCCGAGTCCCAATTTGATAATGGTTGTGTCCGATGTATTATAAGTGAACACATGATGTTAATTACACCTGAAGGTTTTTGATTTGACATGCTTTGTGCCTTACCTGAGTTGTATACCTGTGTTCTTATGTTATAGGGACAAGTAACCATCATTTTTTTTGTATAATGGCTAGGAAATATAACATTTTGAAAATAATGATTGATTTAACCAGAAACATAAATATGCATCAATAGGCTAGGTAAACAGACAAAAAGTCACACTTATAAATGGTTATTATTGAAATTTAATCAATATGAATTAAATTTATTTATTGAATTGATCAGAATTGGATTTGTCTCCGTTTTTATGTTTTGATTGTTGCAAGCGACACTAAAACCGGTTGTATAATACAATGTTTTCTGTTCATAAGCGATACGCAATTATCTCGTGCATTTATAGACGGGAATTTCAATATAAAACTTGTTCTTTCGGTAATGTTATTTTATTTCATTCTTTAACAAACTGTAGACGGATGCCAGGACAAGAAAAACACATTGAAGATAAGTACTTTTGAATTTAAGTTATACTATGTGAATTCAAATTGTCGTTTTGGTTTAAATATATAATTTTGTTTTATTTAATTACAATGATTTCTAGTGAACGAATAAAACATAAGTTTTTTTTTAAAAATACTTTGAAAATAATTACGTTTTAAACGAATAGGTATACACTTATTTTATTATTTTGATTTATTTTCATTGAATCATATTTGTATATACATGTATGTCTTTCGCTAACTATAATATTATTTCAGTTTATCAATCTCACCTTGTGTTTATTACTGCTTTGTGAGTATGATACTCTTAACATTTATAGTTATTTTGCAAGTTCATTGAATTAGTTTATTTCAAGTTTCACGTAAGTTTGCTATGCTGTAGGTTGTGTCGGCCAGTACATTTTGCGTTTCTCAGTGTAATGTTACATATAAACGGCGCGTTATACATGTATGTAATCTACAGCTAAACAGTTACGTTTTAAATGGGCAAGAATTTACACAAAACAAAATAGTTTTATTTTATAGTTAACATTACTTTAACTATGCACACGTGTTTAAAAATTATTAACTGAATCCTTCAAATATAAGATTAAAATTTTCTTTGTATGAATATTAATAATTTTAATTGTCGATGTTCATTTATTGTAATTTTTAATGTTACTTTAAATATAGGATGCCATTATTATTGTCAATTTTCATTCAAATATAGGATGCCAAGACATCGTAGACCAGCAAATAACCAAGCAGTGCCAGCGCGCAATTTAAGAAGGAGAGGGCCTCAATTGAATGAAAATGAACAACCTCCACAAAGACGTCGACGCAATGACCAACATATTGAAGTTGTACAAGATTTGAACATGCCTAATCCTGTTCAGCCTAACCTTGACAATGACATTCAAGTTGCAGCACCTGTACGCCAATAGGTGAGGTTGATGATACTATAGTATTTGATTAACCTAATATGTTGCCAAATATAAATGAAACTGACATTTTCATTAGCCAAACAGTTAAAGAAAAAAATTGGCAATTTCAATATACTGACTTATCTATTATGCATAAAAGCAATTTCAGTAGTCAATTTGATAAGCAAAGTTATCTAGGTTTAAATGAAGATGGTAGATTGATTACTCAAACAAATCTTTCAAAAAAGAAACACAAACACTAATATTGAGACCTGGCCTGACGCTTTTTTAGCTTATTCACAAGTTTTGATTCAGAGACATCCAATGAAAGCTAGTCAACTGTTTGGTTACATAGTTATAATAAGGGGTGCAGCAGCTGATAGTACTATTGAAAAGTGGTACATGTATGATCAGCAATTTAGATTAAGAGTTGCAAGAAACCCTACAAAAAAATGGAGTATAATTGATTTCCAATTATGGCTTCAAATAATGGCTATTGCTTCAACTATTACGTATACTACGCAACAGCCACGCATTAACAAATGCTATGACTTTAATTTTAAAGGAGTTTGTTCTCGTAGTGGTTGTTGGTTCAGTCATACATGTTTGAAATGCTCTTTGAATCACCCATCCATAAGATGTAGAAAAAGAATAGGTTTAGATAATAACAAGCCTAGGGCGATGGGTAATGGTAATAGATCAACAGTTCCAAATGGCAACAGACGTTTTCAGCAAAATTCTTGAAATAACTAAACCCAAAAATAATTATTATCGAAATATTGTGATGTATTAGTGAAAACATTATTTAAGTTACTTTATATTATAAATTTTATTGTTTCCCCCTCTATACTTAGCGATTAGGTTACACAAATGAAACCATATGTAATGATGATATAATTACATGAGCACTTGTATATGCATTCATATAATTTAAGCACATATAACTTAGGAACATTTGACATGTCTGAAGTGTTGCATGTTTATATATAGCAACCTATTCTCATTGCACCAACTTATTTAGCAAGACTTGTCCTGATACTTGGAAGTAAATTTATTTATTTTTTTGCAGGGAACCCTATTCCTGGTAAAATGGAAAGGCTATCAACTTGCTGATTGTATACCTGGGAGCCAATCACTCACATTCCTAAATCATATTTGGAATTATTTCTAGGTTGTGTCGGCAAATTATCCGCATATGCTAATATTCTACAAGAGGCTGTACAAAATCGCCTTTCATCTACAAATTCAAAGATCAGTATTTCATTCCCTACAGATGTATATAGGTATGTATTCGGTGCTGATGCCAACACCAGTCTACTTTACTTAGAAGATTTCAGCAAACTACTTTTAAGTAGTACATGTAACTGGTATTTTCAACTTTACTGCCACGGTCAAGGTACCAAACTTAACTTTCCGGTAAGAGTGAATAACATTGTCCGGGAAAAAAAACATCTTCACCTTATCAGACAACAAGGTTATGAATAAGAAGGTACCATCTGAAAAACCTCAGATTACATCAGATACAGTGGTATATAGTGTTTAAAGAAAAAACTAATAGATTCTACTGTTGTATATAATGTATGTTTAAAGACTAGAAATTGATAGATTCTACTGTTGTATATAGTGTTTGACTGTTCATTTATAATTAAACAAACCATATCAGTATGTATTTGAAACATGTTAATGCTGTATAAAAATTTTACATGTACATGGGTTTATACAATGTCTTCCATATTGTCACCAATTGATAATTTTAAATTTCAAGACAATGTTAGACTTTCAACTGATCTTAGTCCTTGTTTTAGTAACAGTTTGCATATTTACAACTTAAAACATGTAGTAGGTTAGATGTCAGATTTAAATCTGAGTGCTCAAGAATAATCAGTATTCTAAGTGTATAGGTGAGACAGAGACAGTGTTATTTTAAAAAGGACAATTAATTGTTTTGTTTATAAAAATGAGTTGTATGATGTACACGAATTTCAAGTTACGTCTTTTGATGACAAAACAGGTTGTTTTAGAAAAGAAATGTAGAGAATTATTTGATCATTTGATCGATCTAAATGTGAAAACAATTATCTAAAAGATGAGGTCTACACATTAAAAGAAAACACTTACTTAAAAACTAGGGATAAATCACTTTTACAATATATTGACAATGTAATAATTAAGTTTGAAAGTGAAGGAAAAAAAGTTTGATGAAATTCATCAAAGGCAGCAATTTAGGAAATTAAAAACATTCACTACCTGTTATGAGCAAGCTTTGGCATTTGCTGAATCTTTTGGACTTAAACCACTTAAAATCTGATAAGGGTAAATTGGTCTCTGTTGTATTAGGTGAAGATACAGCAGAAAAATAAAATATAACTACTTATGAAAATCTAAACTCTGAGAATAAAGACTTATTAAGGCAGGTTGTGTTTTTACTTGATAACTTTTGCACAAGTGAAGCAGCATATCATGAGTTTTCCATGATATGTGATGATCTTCCAAAAAAGATTGGGTAGTTCCGTGTAGGGAAGACATTAATAAAATTTATCAAATCGAAAGACTTCTAGGAAAGAAACCAGGCGTCAAGATAAACTTAAATATAGATATTGAAGACTTTTATAAAAGATAAAATCAATAAGGACCAAAATTCCGATAAATTTCAAATTGAATTCTCAGGTGATGCTCGAGTCTCTAAAATTTCTTATTATGTAATTTTTTCACTTGCCATTTTAAATGATGATTTAAATCTCTCATATAATCAGCTAAGAACAGTTACCATAGTAAGTGTGATGAAAATTTTAAGGAAACTTGTAAACCACTTTTTGATCAATTAAATAACTTAGTAAAAAAAAAAATAGTAAAAATAAATGATAATTCTTATGAAATTGAATTTTTTGTAGGAGGGGACATGAAGTTTTTACAGATTCTTTAAGGCTTAGACAGTGCAGTAGGTGATTTTGCATGTTCCTGGTGTAAAGTTCATAAAAATGACACACATGACATTAGTAAGTGTTGGAAGTATTACCATTTTTTAAATAAACACTTAGCTGTTCATGTTATTACATAGCATGTAATCTTTTACAAAACATTAAAACTGGTGTAGAAAAGCAAATAATTGGCATATAAATGTTTGAATAGATAATGATCATAAAAATATAGCGAATAGAGAACAATTTGGTCCAAATAATGAATGACTGTTAAAGTTAGTTCATAAAATTTTGATACAAGAAATGAACCATATGCAGTCAAGAATTAAAGAAAAAAATTATATAGTAGTACTAGTGTAGTAAATTTCATATCAGAGTACCTTAAGAATAAGACTTAGTGTTATTTTCAGAGCTCTGAATATTTTCTCACCCGAACAGAGATATATTCATTTTGTGCAACATTTGATAACTCGCAATTCAATTTTCAAACTCAACATAAAATGACGAGGAAGATGTTGCAGGATGACAAGGAGAATTAATGGTTGCAAATTAAGAATTTGTTCCAAGATCATTGCACTGGACTGTATAGAGTATGCCCTAAACTTACAACATCCCATATTAATCGTAGACCATTCTCATCTATGAAAGTGAATTTTGCTGCTTAATTATTGTATTAGAATTGTTTTACATTTGTCTTATCGGGCCTTTTTAGCTGACTATGCGGTATGGGCTTTGCTCATTGTAGAAGGCCGTACAGTGACCTATATTTGTTGATGTCTGTGTCATTTTGGTCTCTTGTGGACAGTTATCTCATTGGCAATCATACCACATCTTCTTTTTTTTTTTTTTTTTTTATATTAGAAGCATTTGATGTTTAATTTATGTTTTCATGATCACTAGCTGCAATCAGAATGTGTCACCAATCAAAAGTAAGCAACATATATACTATCTTTTCAGGATCTTTGGAAGGAAAGACTCTTGTACAAATTCCAAATCTAAAAAAAAAAGGCACGACAAAAGTCTTCCGGAGGTCAAGGCCAATAAGCGCCAAAAGACTGATTCAACAACAAAGATTTGCCAAGGTCCTTCAACCTGTGGGTTGAAAAACTACTTGCCAGTTAAACCTTTATTTGAGGATGAAACCACTGTTGAAAAATACATGAAGATGCTTCTAAAAGAGTATAGTAAAAAAGATGACCAAGACATTACCCAGGTTGACCTATTGGTGGACCTTACGCTGCAACACACAAGAAGCCTTGTATGAAACCACTGTTGAAAAATACATGAAGATGCTTCTAAAAGAGTATAGTAAAAAAGATGACCAAGACATTACCCAGGTTGACCTATTGGTGGACCTTACGCTGCAACACACAAGAAGCCTTGTAGTCAGCGAACAAAAGGATGTTGAATCTATTCTAGGTGAGTATCCATGGGCGAAATCAACAGATGAGGTAAATGTTTATAAACAGACTCATCAGTGACGCTCGAATAAAAATAAAATAAAAAGGCCAAATGAAGTGCGAAGTTGAAGAGCAATGAGGACCAAAAAATCTGAAAAGTTTTGCCACATAAACCTAAGGTAATATATTCCTGAGGTAGAAAAGCCTTAGTATTTCAAAAATTCAAAGCTTTGTTAACAGTCAATTTATTATTATGAACATATCAATGATAACTCGAGTCAACACAGAAGTGCTGACTACGGGACTGGTGATACCCTCGGGGAAATAAATCTCCACTAATAGACTGAAAAACTGGTCAAAATTTCACTGACCGACTCTACATTGTCATCTAGAAGACAGTCTAACTATCTAAACTTGTCGATTTGACCATATTACGCAGTCAATTTGACTATTTACAATAATCATGCTGACAAACCAGCATTGTCAGTTTTGACTGTTTCTATTAGTCAAAATGATTATACTTAATTGTCAAACTGACAAACTTAATTGGTTAATGTGACTCATTTACATTTTCAGTGTAGTAAACAAATGTTGTGAATTTTTCCACTTTCATTAAATATTTAAGAGCTTGGAAAAAAAACCCATAACAATGATTTCTTTGAAATACAAAATGAATATTGCATTGCATAGCTTCCTGACTAGTTCTTCCTTATGCTTATTTTGCTATCGTTTATATTTACAGTTCCATACAAGAACCGTAATTGCCTGAAACAATTCTACAAGGTCGTTCATCTACATTTTCTATGATATAAAAGGGGATAGAAAGAAGTAATTTAAAACTGGTTAGCAGTCACGGTTTTCAATACACAAAGAAGGTATATATTTTGTCAAAAGCACAGAAATTATATTTCACGAAAATAATCTTTTTAAAGCTTTGGCTCAAAGGTAATTCAAATCAATATTTTATTTAATTCTCATCTCTCAATAATATTTAATATAATATTCGTACGTGTTTACCATGAAAACAGATGCAACAGACAGAACGAATTACAACGGGAAAAGACCACGAGCTAGCAGAGTACATTATAGTTATAATAGTGAGAGGGCTTGCAATTGACTTGACACATCCGTTTGTTCATTTTACAACATGAGGATATACAACAGCAGATAAACTTTTCCCAATGCTTAGAGTTCGATCTAGGATTTAAATGTATGTTAATTACAAGTGATGGGGCATCAACAAACAGAAGATTCATTCGTTTGCATGTAAATCATAGGAATCATGATGACTTAATAGTTTACAGAGCTCTGAATATTTTCTCACCGACAAGAGATATATTTATTTTGTGTCTGATGTGCCACATTTGACAAAAATGACGAGGAAGATGTTGAAGGATGGCAAGGACATTTCATTGTTGCAAATTGTGGATTTGGTCCAAGATCATTGCACGGACTGTATAGAGTGTGACCTAAACTTAAAAGATCCCATATTAATTTTTGACTATTCTAATGTATGAAAGTGAATTTTGCTGCTCAAATATTATATTAGAAGTATTTTACGGAGACAACGTGTCTGAAACAGTGTAATGTATTAAACATATGAACAAGTTTTTTTGTCTTAACGTTAGACGCCGAAATGAGAATCTTAATCCGCATAGAGACGAAAATGATGATGGACTGCAGTATCTCACAGGCGAATTTCTTCAGTATTGTAATGATTGGAAAACCAGCGGGGAGAACAGACAAGGACAGTTAACGAAATCTCACAAAAAGTAGATAGTATAACAGTCCCAGATTCTTAATATAAAAACCATACAAACATTTTTAGTTTTTTAAAATAAACAGCGACTATATATACAAAACACTTGTCTCAGTCTCTGTTGTTTATAATGTTTAATTTGAAAATTTGGATTAAAATCTGACGTTGTTTTTAGAACATTCGGGGTTTTTTTTATAAAGGGAAGGTTATGGATACATTAACGTTTTCCATATCTCACCTATGGTAAAAGAATTATTGATATTATTCCTCATCGTAATTATGTAACATTGCTTTTAAAGAACCAATTCCATAACCATATTTATAATGGGCAGAGTTGTTTGTAGTCTGCCGAGATATCCTGTATTTAAAACAGTCCACTGCTCTATATGCAAGGGTGATTTTTTAACCGTTTAATCATTACTACATTGTTCCATTGGTCCTCAATGCTCTTAAACTTCGTACGTTATTTTACCTTTTATTTTATTTTGGATTCGAGCGTCACTGATGAGTCTTTTGTAGACGAAACGCGCGTCTGGCGTATATACAAAATTTAGTCCTGATATCTATGATGAGTTTATTGTACCTTTAAGGCATCGCCACACACGGTTCGCCACACCCGGATATTTAAACTTGTTCATTCATTAATATAGAAATGGGATTAACCTTTACAATAAGATAAGGGTCAAGTATAGAAATTAACAAAATATAACTTGGCAGAATTTATTAGAGAAAAAGATTTATTGTTGAAGATTGTATGTTGTCTTGTGAAAAGATACTTGCATAAATATATGTTTTATGGTGATTAAAATATGAAATCTTTATCGTCTCACTGATTTAATAAACAGAGACCCAGATCCCAGCAGGAAGTTGTTGTACGTGGTCTTGGCATCTATCGTAGTTTTAATGTGAACAAGTCTATTGGTATGGTGTGTTTACTTTTAAACATATGGTCATTGCTCAGGCATCGTCGTTCCAAGACTCAATCGACAAATACCAAACATAACATGTAGATCTTATTGAACACAGATTGACACTACGACTGCCTCCTGTTACAATAAGGACAGAAAGAAATAGGAATAAAGATATAATCACATTAATTCAGCGTGTGTTTCAATTATCGTTGTTTGAATTCTGTAAAAAGTGAAGAACTTTCTCTCACATACTCAACCATCAAACTAATCGACACATACTTCTTTGAGATTTGTATGTCCGCTAATCTAAAGAGAATGTAGGAAAAAAGTCACAATATATATTTTGAATTAGATATTTCTTCTTTGTGTTTGTTCGTACTGGGTGGTAAGGTTGCGGATGCAATCACAAAAACTGTGTAAAAATGTTTAAAGGAAAAGCAACCCGAGAAGGAAACTACTCCAAAACCTGAGGATTCGCCATTGCATAATTTATACCCGCCATACCAGGCTCCTTGTATGTATCCATACAATGCTATGCCTTACTTGCAACCGCCATATCCAGGTGGCTTTAATAATAATTATAGGGGTAGACCCCGAAATTCTGGAATACGTCAGAGAGGTGCTTGTCTATTTTGCGACAGTACAAGTCATCAGATAAGAGACTGTGACAAAATGAAGGCTGCAAAGGGAAAATAATGTTTTTTCGTATATTTGTATATGTTCAATTAGTTGGGGAAGTTAATTTATTGTGAAATATTTTGTAATTATTTTCTTTTTCTTTATTTGAAATGTCTTCATTTACAATTCAAGGGTCACTGATACCCTAGTGGTTCTACATGTTCCACGTGGATTGTAGGTGAAGGGGTTTCTCTTTTGAGTGCTCTTATGTTGGTTCTTGGATATTTATTTATTTTTCTCTTCAAAATAGTAATACATTGGGAAGTTTAAATTCAATCAACATTCATGTTCCAGAATGGGAAATGGAAAGTGGTTTTTATCCCGAAAACTGTCATATGATCTGCACATATATATTGGTGAAAAAAGGCAAGATACATTTTGTATATATTCGTATCTGTTCATTTGCTTATTGTCTGTGTATGGTTTTTTTTTCTGCTGTTCATGTGCAAGTATGGTTTTGTGTTTTTAGTACACCATATCCTTTTTTTATTATAAAATTAAGAATGTAAGAAGGGAATGTGTCAAAGAGACAACAACCCGACAATAGAACAGACAACAGCAGAAGTTCAACAACAGGTCTTCAATGTCATTATAGAGGATTTTTTTTTTTAATGTTACTGATACATGTTTTGTTGTAATTATTTTTGTTTCATATCTTTTTAAATTAGAGGCGACTTAGACAGCTAAGTATATGTCAAAAGACTATTACTATTATCAATTTGTTAGTGTATTTGTTAAAAAAAACTGAAGAATTTTTCTTTAATTAACCCATAAATAAAAAGAAATCTGTTAACATCGATGTGCGCTTTACCTATATAATTTTTTTCAGGCAAACTTTTACTTAAAATAATTGATCTGATACATTTTTACAAGTAGTATTAATTTTATTTAACAAAACAGCAATTTTTTTAAATTATTTATTTTAAAACATACTTCTTTCAAATGATTTTATTTATTGTGACTTTTTTCCGTTGACATCTAAATTTACTATACTGGAGACTCATTATGACAAAATCATTTTTCATTTACCTGGATTACATATTGGACGGAAATAAAGAGCTTATTAGGAATAGGAATAGAAATTCATTAAGCGAGTGTTCCACTTATTGATGTTTCATTCTGTAAAGGGGTATATTCACCAAATGCAGTGTTTACATGAAAATAATTAGAATTGAAACGGAAGTACTTGCAACGACAAAATCATTTTTTGTTACCTGTGTGATGAAGTTGTATAGAATATTCACACTCTGTGTACAAAACAAATATGCATTTACGTATCATTTCGAATTTATATTGATATTGATTAGCAAAATCAAGTTATGGTCTAAACTTACACATATATATGCAATATTTTTTATTCAAAAATATAAGTTCATGTTCAAAACACATCTATATAGATGAAAATAAAATCATTATAGAGATACCAGGATTATAATTGTTATATATATACGCCAGACGTACGTCTTCTAAATGACAGTGACGCTCGAATCAATAAATGTTATAAGGCCAAATAAAGTACAAAGTTGAAGAGCACACATATAGATGAAATGTAGTTCTACAAATTTCTCTATCTATATTTTTTTTAAAGATCTTAAAAACAAGTTAACTCTGTCAAATTTAGTGCACAGCTAGGGGTAAACCGTACCAACAGACTGGAGACCGGCAAATGTGATCCCTATTTTTATAAAAGGCGAAAAATACCTAGCCAGTAATTACAGACCTGTCTCTAACATGCATTTGCTGCAAAAAAAGAGGGACGAAAGATACCAAAGGGACAGTCAAACTCATAAATCTAATATAAACTGACAACGCCATGGCTAAAAATGAAAAAGACAAACAGAAAAACAATAGTACACATGACACAACATAGAAAACTAAAGAATAAACAACACGAACCCCACCAAAAACTAGGGGTGATCTCAGGTGCTCCGGAAGGGTAAGCAGATCCTGCTCCACATGTGGCACCCGTCGTGTTGCTTATGTGATTACAAATCCGGTAAATAGTCTAATTCGGTGGTCACATTCATGAAAGGGAAGGGGATTGTAGTTACGACGTAAGGAACATATCCGATATCATTTGTGAAACGGTTATTCCATAACGATCAACCAACTCGTGATGGCGTCCGTAAAATTTACGAAGGGATGATTTCAACTTCACCATTTGGAACTCTTGGTTTAATAGCTTCCTTGTGAGCAGTAACCCTCTATCAAGAAAATCATGATAGGAAACGCAAGCACGGGAATATCGTATCAATTGGGAGATATATACCCCGTATGCAGGTGCTGCTGGAATGTTGCTACTTAGAAATGGAAAGTTCACAATTGGAAAGCTGAAATCATCTCTTTTGTCGTAAAGTTTTGTTTTCAACCGACCCTCATTGTCAATTTCTAGATGTAAGTCAAGATATGAAGCCGACTTAACTGTATCTGTAGTATCCTTTATCTCCAATTCGATGGGATAGATGCGTTCCACATAGTCACCAAATTTTGAATTGTTTAGTGAAAGAACGTCATCTATATAGCGGAAAGTAGAGTTAAAGGATATTGCTAACTTCTTATCTTTCTTCCTAAGAAGTTCCTGCATGAAGTCAGCCTCATAATAATAAAGAAACAAGTCGGCAAGTAGAGGGGCACAGTTTGTTCCCATTGGGATGCCGACAGTCTGTTGAAAAACACGTCCTCCGAACGTTACAAATATGTTGTCAATCAAGAAATCAAGCATCTTGATAATATCAGTTTCAGAGAATTTTTTGTTTGAATCAGAGTGATTCTTTACAAAGTATGATTTATCCCTCCCTAAGACAAGATACTTGTATCTACGTTGGCCATTCTTTTTTATGAAGCAAAGTAATACCAACTCTTTCAATTTGTCTTTTAGTTTGGAATGTGGAATACTTGTATAAAGAGTAGAAAAGTCAAATGTTTTAATACTGTTACAAGATGAAAGAGAGTTAGATTGTATGTACTCTAAAAGATTTTTGGAATTTTTAAGTATCCACATCTGATTCACGCCACCTCTAGAATAGGCAGTTTCACAATAACTTTGAAGCCCGTCTTTGATTGCTGATAAAATAGATGTTAATAATTTAGAAAGAGGTTTCGTGGAGCACTTGGAAGACCCAGCAATATACCGTTGTTTGTAAGGACACTTATGTAGTTTAGGTATCCAATACAGTGATGGAAGATCCAGTTCGTCATCTTTGGTTGAAATACCAAAGGAACAAAGAACAGACCTATGATTATCCAGGATTTCCTCTTTGGTAAGTGTCGTGAGGGTATATGTTGAGTTTCCAAGTGAATTGTCTATACCTAATTCGTTTATCAAGCAATTAATGTAGTGACTTTTACAGACAAAAACGATGTTATTTGGGGCTTTGTCTGCGGGGACAACAACATATTTATCATGGAGGTCGGATAAGTGTTTAGCAACATTTGGGTCTTTAAAGATTGACGTAGCATGGGCATTGATGGACCCATTCAGTTTCTTGATTCTGATTTGTATTAACGACCTCACTGCCTTAATCCATTCGGATAGAGTGTCTACGTCTTCCTTTTCACGTTTAGCCCATTGCCTGGCATAATCCTCGACTGAGTCCATCAAAATTTTAAAGTTGTATTTCCAATTGATGGATTTAGGCTCACGATATTTCGGACCTTTCGATAACACATTTCGTAGAGAAGTGTTATTAACAATGTTAAGGTCACCGGTAATAACGTGGCCAGCAGGATTATATATGAATTGGGAACTAGCACAAGTGCAATCAGGAGGTTTAGACTTGAAGTCGTCAATATCGAGATTCTGCAAAACGCGTTTGTAATTGAAAATTTTAGTTGCAATAGGTTTGGTATAGGTATAAGAAATTATTGGTACAGACTGGTCTTTGAAGTAAGGAGGTATTTTCGATTGAACTAATTTATGATGAAGGATATTGCCTAGGTTGACGCCATCGAGACCTTTGTTGGCATAGGAAAGATTTAGAAAAGATCTTTTCTCTTTTTCATCTTTTCCAATGCGAACTGGCTTGAAAAGTCTGTGACTTGCAATATCCGAAATTATAGCTTGAAGTTTGTATTGGGTTGAATGTGGGCTTGTAACAGTGGATTCCAAACATAAATTGAACAGAGAATGCAAACTGCTCGAACACATTGTTGTAAGTAACATACTAAAACATCTGGACACACATAACATCCTTGTGGACAATCAGCATGGCTTCAGAACAAAACACAGCTACTTACTTTAAGTCATGAACTACTTAGTAACCTCCATAATGGTGTACAAATTGATCTTATTATTTTAGACTTCTCCAGGGCATTTGACAAGGTAGCTCTCAAAAAGTTATTAAGGAAGATGGATAATTATGGCATAAGGGGAAATACCTGGAATTGGGTATCAGCCTTTCTTAGTAACAAAACGCAACAGGTTGCCCTTGACGGAGAGGTATCTAGTCAAATGCCTGTGGTCAGTGGGGTGCCCCAAGGCTCAGTTTTGGGTCCACTACTTTTTCTCATCTTCATTAATGACCTACCTGCAGCAGTAACATCAAAAACACGCTTGTTTGCAGATGATTGTATCTTATACAGAAACATAACAAACCAACAAGATTGTACCATACTACAAAATGATCTAAACTGTCTAGCCAATTGGGAAAAAACTTGGTATGCAATTCCATCCTGAAAAATGCAACTCCCTCACTGCAACAAGATCACAGTCACCATTCAAACATGATTATGTATTAAAAGGCCACATCTTATAATCCGTCAGCACTGCAAAATATCTCGGTATCACCCTTTCTCACAACATGTCTTGGGATACACACATAAAATAATATTACTTCAAAAGCAAATAAGATCTTAGGCTTTCTAAAAAGAAACTTGAAAATAAACCAGGAAGAAACTAAAAGTTTGGCATACAAATCCATGGTACGTTCTAATTTAGAATACTGCTCTTCAGTTTGGTCACCTCACACCCAAAAACAAAAAAACAACATTGAAAAAGTACAAAGAAGGGCAGCACGCTATGTCACCAACAGATATCACAACACCAGTAGTGTTACTTCCATGATTGACCATCTTCAATGGGAGTCACTTGAAACTCGCAGAAACATCAATCGAGTCACTATGCTTTACAAAATCTCACACCATCTCATTGCAGTAGACCCAAACCTTTACCTTTTACCACAGCCAGTCAAAAACACCAGATTCACTAATTTATTACAATACCAAACATTTAGCACAAGAACAGACTATTTCAAGTACAGCTTTTTTCCATTCACTGCTGTACTGTGGAACTCACTCCCACAAAACATCACCAACGTTAACTCCCTGGATCAGTTTAAAATACTGATCCAGAGTCAGTATATTTAGATATCTAACCAATACAATACAATACAAAGTTTTTTATTGTCAATTATGACGCCCAATAATTTGAGCAGTACAATTAAGTTCAATTTCATACAAGTGATTACATATTGATTACATTGATTATTTAACAATTAAACAAAGTCAAGTTTTTTTCACCCAAATGATATCTGCAAAATAGATGAATATATATATATATATATATAGTTTTACAATATAATATAGATGGACAAACTACCGGTGACTAAACTGTATCTAGAATAGATTTTCTCTCTTTGAATAAAGTACACAATAATAAACTTACTTTTTTAATTATAACATTATCCTCAGATGACATTAACCATATTAATTTTGATTTATTTGGGAGGCTTTTAAAGTTTTTGTTAACCTTATTTAAGTAATCTATATATTCAGATCTGAAATAATGTAAATGCGTTAATTTTTGTTTTGTTTTTGCACAAAATTAGTTATTATATTTTATTAAGTGTCTGTTTGCGATGCGCCGACGTATAGTCATCAATGTGCTGATGGATCGTCGTATGATGTAGATGTAGATGTAGTGGACCACGAAGAGTATTCCTCAGATATGAGTGAACTTATTATCGTTCGCCGTGACGTAACGAAATCACGTGACTGGTTGGCAAGAAAGTTGTTTACACTGTAACAGGTCGAGAACTATAGACTTTCTGACGTCAGCATATATTTACATAGTAATTTCCAAAACACAAGGCCAATCCCAGAAAACACAAAAACATTGAGAAAATGTTCCAAGAATGTTATGTATTTGTTGTGAGAACGTTGCATTTTAACATCATGTGGATGCAAAAGTGTGGACTCCATATGCAGATCCAGCAATGTTGTGAGGGACACGCCTGGAACATTGAAATTATGTTCCCAGTATGTTGTCAAAATGTTTCAGCTTAACATTGTTAGAACGTTCAAAGATGGATGTGGCTGGTATGTAATTCAAACGTTGTTGGGATGTTGTAAATAAACAACAAAAACTCACTTTCACAAATATAACCATGTGCTTGATTATGGCATTTGGGCACCTTCTTCCATGTGGTGAAAAAGCACATGGGGTTGTACATTCTCTAATTTTGAGGGAGACACATTACAAAAATGTATTTATTCCCAAACTGAATAACTGCAGATATAAATTAAATAATGGTATGAAATAGTTGTTTGAACAACTGTATTGTATCATTGGCATTTATACCACTATAATTTCTGTGTATAAGTTAGAAAAACTAGATTGCTATGATATAAGAAACAACTATCTGCAATTTAAATGAAGAATTTATTAACAAACAAATGAAAGCATTGATAAGCATATGTTTTAAAATCAAACAATTTTCTCCAGTATAAAGATTCTACTGTAACATTAAGTAAAATAAACAGTTCTTATGAAAATTAATTCCTTAATTATGTACACTTCGCATGTGGTAGCTTCACTTATTTTTGTAAATGTGCATGCAAACACATGTTATAAATGCATGCGACAGCTTCACTCACTTGTGAGTGTGCACGTTTTCACACATGTACAATGCATATGGCAGCTTCACTCGCTTGTGAATGTGTACGCCTTCACACATGTAAAATGCATGTGACAGCTTCACTCACTTGTGAATGTGCACGCCTTCACACATGTAAAATCTTTACAACCTTAGAAAATTAAAAGATTGAATAAATGTTTTTCTTATATTACATATACAATCTGCTATAAATATAACAGCGAAGCTGCATTTTATTGTCTCAGTCAAATACATAATATAATTGCTAATTGATTCAAGTTTCATTCGTCACTGACTTTACAAAGACAAAAAAAAAATAATAAAAAAATAAATCTTTACAACAAACTGTGTATTAACTTAATCAATTCTTAAACGAGAAGGTGTCCCCAGTAGAGAGATGCCCAACTCGCACTATCATTTTCTATGGACCATGAAATTGGGATAAAACCTCTAATTCGGCATTAAAATTAGAAAGATCATTTCGAATGGAACATATGAACTAAGTTGCAAGTTGATTTGACTTCAACTTCATACAAAACTACCTTGACCAAAAACTATACTCTGAAGCAAAAAAGACAGGTGGGTTAACAAACAAATGGACAGACAGACCAGAAAAATAATGAAGCTTTACTATCATAGGTGGGTCATAAAAAGTTAAATAAAACATATTAATTTGATGAATTATAAAAGAAAGTATGTATCATCAGTCAGATTCCGTTGCTGCTTGATATTCCCCAGCTTGAGCTGTAGCAGGATCAGGAACAGTAGTACTTGCTGTTTGAGTGGGTTTCTGAAAATGTAAATGATGTCAATTAAGAAGTTATTTCAATTTAAAAATAATGCAAATTTGTGTCCCATAATGCATCATCTGAATTGTTAGGTGTTAAATTTAAAAAAGATTAGACAAAAAAGATCTGTAAAATCATTATCAATTAAACCTCCATTTTGAGAACAGACACAAAAATAATGATAAAACATGATTTAAAAAAGATTGACATACACATATGTAGGTTATCCCAATGTAATTGGTTCTGATGCCATAATCAGGTTCCAACACTTAGGACTGTTTTGACTTAACCTAATTCTGTTCATTTTAAATTATAATCATTACCTTGTAACGGGTTCCACCTGGTTGGTGAGGGGCATGCCGAAAGAAATCGGATATTGCTTCATCAACCACTGATTCCTTAGCATTCTTATGCACTCTTGTACAGGCCTCTGCAACAACATATATGATAAAATGAATAGACAAAGAATATCAAAACATAAATTTCTAGTATCTCTGAACGCACAGAGACTTTACTTATGACAAACAGGACTCTCTGATTTGTTTGTATCTGTAAATTGCTCATTACAACTCACTGACACTTGCTAAAATTCTCAAATTAAGAGGCAAAATCTTTGACATGTCATTATTTTCTAATCAATGTCCATAATGTTAAATAACTAAAAACTCATAACATTCTGAAAGAATTGTATTCCAGGCATAGATTACCTTAGCCGAATTTGGCACAATTTTTTGGAATTTTGGATCCTCAATGCTCTTCAACTTTTTACTTGTTTGGCTTTATAAATATTTTGATTTGAGCGTCACTGATGAGTCTTATATAGACGAAACGCGTCTGGCGTACTAAATTATAATCCTGGTACCTTTGATAACTATTTACACCACTGGGTCGATGCCACTGCTGTGGACGTTTCGTCCCCGAGGGTATCACCAGCCCAGTAGTCAACACTTCGGTGTTGACATGAATATCAATAATGTGGTCATTTTTATCAATTTCCTGTTTACTAAACTTTGAATTTTTCGAAAAACTAAGGATTTTCTTATTCCAGGCATAGATTACCTTAGCCGAATTTGGCACAATTTTTTGGAATTTTGGATCCTCAATGCTCTTCAACTTTTTACTTGTTTGGCTTTATAAATATTTTGATTTGAGCGTCACTGATGAGTCTTATATAGACGAAACGCGCGTCTGGCGTACTAAATTATAATCCTGGTACCTTTGATAACTATTTACACCACTGGGTCGATGCCACTGCTGGTGGACGTTTCGTCCCCGAGGGTATCACCAGCCCAGTAGTCAACACTTCGGTGTTGACATGAATATCAATAATGTGGTCATTTTTATCAATTTCCTGTTTACTAAACTTTGAATTTTTCGAAAAACTAAGGATTTTCTTATTCCAGGCATAGATTACCTTAGCCGAATTTGGCACAATTTTTTGGAATTTTGGATCCTCAATGCTCTTCAACTTTTTACTTGTTTGGCTTTATAAATATTTTGATTTGAGCGTCACTGATGAGTCTTATATAGACGAAACGCGCGTCTGGCGTACTAAATTATAATCCTGGTACCTTTGATAACTATGTAATAACAATGTCTCATTTAGTTAACTTCTTGAACATTTTTCTAAATATCTTGTAAAAAAAGTCATTATCTGCTTAAGTTACTACCATTTCATTATGGTTTAAAATTTGCAATTTTTTGACAGATTATTATGAGTACTTTTAAGTGATGTTTACGATTTAGGATTGGGCCTGTGTGGTTCCAGTTTACATACTTAAACCAAAAAATAGGGTAGGAAGGTTGGCAAATTTCATGTATATTTATTTTTTTATTTTGGATTGTCAAATTCTGGATGAAAATTGTGTTTACAGAAATTGTTTCCTGTATTACACAAGACATGCTCCTACCAAAAGTTTGACCCTTGACATGTTTTATTGTAAAATAAAATTTGTAGCATTCTAATCTTAACAGATACTTGTGATGGAAATTCATAGTTTTACTTTTTAAATTGTATTTAGATGAAGAGTTGTCTCATTGGCACTCACACCACTTCTTCCTATATCTAATGACAGAAATCTATGAATTTAATCAGTCAGGTTACTGAAACCACACATATATTTTCATTTGGCCTTCGTTACATATAAATATTCTCACGATATCAATTGATCTTAAAATGTCTGTGTTGGAGAATAAGGTGATGACTACACTATGTAATAAGCCACTACTTACTGATTATCACTTTGTGCAGTACCTTCTTTTTTATTTTCCCCCTTTAAACTAAACTTAGACCATTGATTGTTCAAGGCTAATCTACGACAGATTTTTCTAACAGTATCTCCAGTGTTTTTGCCTCCTAAAGCTGCCAAGAAATGTACCTGCAATATAACAATAATTTTACAATTTGATCATTTGGAAAGTATCTACTCACTACGACCTCAGTGACAAACCTATTGCTGTTGTGTTCAGTTTCAACAAAGTTGCCATTTATTTTAGTATTTTTTTTTTTATATTTGTATTCATGTCAAATTTGATAACTGAAGAAGTGACTTTGCTTATTGTTGAAGGCTGTATGATGACCTATAGTTAATGTCTGTGTCATTTTGGTCTTTTTTTTGGTGAAATTCTCTCATTGGCAATCATACCAGACCTTCTTTTTAACTCACCTGATCAGGTAAAGATCTATCTGCCCTGAAATTTTCAGATGAATCGGACAACCCATTGTTGGGTTGCTGCCCTGAATTAGTAATTTTAAGGAAATTTTGCTGTTTTTGGTTATTATCTTGAATATTATTATAGATAGAGATAAACAGTAAACAGCAATAATGTTCAGCAAAGTAAGATTTACAAATAAGTCAACATGACCGAAATGGTCAGTTGACCCATTTAGGAGTTATTGCCCTTTATAGTCATTTTTTTTTAAACATAATAAATAAAAGTCCTGAAAAAACATAAAATGAGAACATTGTTTATGTTGACCATAACACAAGTTGGACACACACAATCTTTTATCGCAAAGAGATCTTTTTTTTTGTTTGTTTTTTACACTATAAATAAAAACACAGAAAAAAAGTAATATATACAAATGTTCAAGGAAATAGGTAGATAATTTTACTATTTAATGCTTATAAGATTTATATACATTCAGTTGAGCTGGATGATAGTTAGGGTCCCTTTGGTTTCTGAATATTTGATGTTCGTTCGTGAATTTTGTCAGTTGCTGTTGTTGCTGGGCCTTTGTCTTTGCGTCCACCAGGCGTTCCAACATTGTTGTTTCCTTGGAAATTAAAGAACAATGTTGATTGATTAGGATTCTCCTCGTCTTTATTAAGTTATTAGGTTTTGCCTTTTTAATTTCATGGTTATGTTTAGCTGCTAAAATGCCTTGGTGTTCAGGCTCGTTCATATTTTGGGCTGCATCCTTTTTATTTAAAGCATTATAGCTGAAACTTGCGCTTGTCACATTGAAATTTTGTAAAAAAGACGGAGACTGGTTGGTGGTTCGTATCTTTTCAGTATTTGTTTGTTTATGTTCAGATGTATTTTCATCTTCACTTGTCGAATCTTCAGATTCATGCACGCTATTGTTCTTGACATTGACTGGCTGTTCTTGAGTGTGGGCAATAACGGTCTCGAAATTTGGACATTCAGCTTTCTTATGTCCTGGGTTATTGCATGTAATATTAAATTGTGTGTGATGTATTGAAATTGTGATGTACATTAGAATTTTTATGTTCTTGTAGGTAAAGTTTTCATACGGTCATTTATTTGATTATTTTAATTTTCAGATTTACATGGTCCATGCATCAAGAAAATGGCGGCCCTTCGTATCGGAAATAAATTACTTCATGAAGATCTTGGCAGGTTACAAGCATCAAATATTACTCTAAGAAAAGAAGTTAATGACCCAAGGTTTAGTGTCCAAGCAATATTCATTGACCGTAAAACACTATTTTACACAGGTGTGTCAAATAAAGCCATTTTCATGTGGTTAGTTTTATTTTGCCTGACAATATTACCATCCAGCAAATTAATGTCTCCGTCAAATATTTTATTGTGTATTTTAATGAAGCTGAGACTGAACATTCAACACCAAGTTATAGCTTATCGGTGCAATGTATAAGTCACTACTGTATCCGATATATTTAACAAAGGTATTCCAAAACTTGCTGAAAAACTGTCGTTTCTAGTGCAGTGGCCAGATAGAGACGATCTCATTAAGAACATGCCCATAGTATTTAAACTTTCTTATCCAAGGTACATCAGCATAATAGACTGTTTCGAAGTATTCACCCAAAGACCAGCAAATTTAACTGCAAGGGCACAAACCTGGTCGAATTATAAGCATCACACCACCATCAAGGTTTTAGTGTCCATAACACCTACCGGAGCAATATCATTTGTGTCAAAAGCCTTTGGAGGTAGAACGTCAGACAAAGTTATAACTCAGCGTAGTGTTTTTTTTTTTGATAAATTAGAGCATGGGGACCAAGTTCAAGCCGACCGAGGTTTTTTAATCGCAGAGGAGTTAGCCAGTCGCCATGCATCATTAGTAATTCATGCTTTCCCCAAAAGTAAATCTCAACTTAGTGCAAAAGAAGTGGAACAAAAAAGAAAAATTGCCCATGTGCGCATTTATGTGGAGAGGGCAATGGAACAGTTAAAAAACTTAAACATTTTAAGTAGTAATATGAGCATTTATTTGGTGCCTCATTCAGACAGTATTATTACATGATGTTCAGCAGGGTGTAATTTACATCCTAAACTTGTGTCTTGATTTACTGATTGTACTTTTGATATATAAATGAAGTAGTAAAATACATATTATACACTTTAAGTAAACATTTCAAAACAATTACTGCAGTACAAATCTAGTATGAATTAAAAAATAATTGGTTAAATAAAACAATAGTTTTGATATATGTAAATTGAAAAAAGTTTACCCTTGTCAAGAAATGATACATGTATACCATGTTGCCATTACACTAGAACTGTGCAATGTTAACTTTATTAAAAATGTACATGTATTATGATAAAATAAATGATGTTTATTTATTATTGGTCTTCATCTTTGTTGATGAGTGTGTTCACAATAAAGCATGCAAGCAGTAATGAGACAATATAAGTACAGAAAAAAATCCACAAAATACATTAGTTACAACCATTAGCATTAATCGTTATAAAACAAAGTCAAAATAACACAATACTCAGTCCAGTCTATCCACTGCAGCTCAAACAATACCACTTTCCCTTTGGCTTTCGTCGGATATTTACACATTTGTAGTGAAACCACTGATACGGACACTCTGATTTGTCACACTCGATCATTATGCCATATTCCGGTTCGACACATAAACACCATATCTCTTTTTCGTTGTTGTTTTCTTCTGGTGGTTGTTCTGTGGCTTGCTGTTGGTTTTCCAGCTGTCTGGTGACTAACTCCCTTATTACATACGTCTTCACAAAGAGTTCACATTTGCTTATTAAGGCATGACAAAAGTTCACACCAATGGGTACTCTTACTATGACCCTACTGTGTAAAGGCTCACACTTAGTGTAGACAAAAAAGTCACAAAATGTCAATTGGAGGATAAACATCTGGAATTGAACTTGTGTGTAGTATCTGTGGTTGGTCTTGAAGTGTAGAGACTTGTCCAAACAAAAGTCTTTATCAGATGATGCAGCTTGCATAACAGTAATGTCCTTATGCTTGTATGGGCACTTAATCTCAATTAGTCCTTTACCACAACACTGACAGTTGATAATGTCATCGGGACTGGATCCCAAGAATTGGTGTTGATTGTTAATAGTAAAACCCGACAAATTATATTCAAAATCAATGTGTTGTGTGCTTTGGTTGGTGATATAGGCTTGTCTGCATTCTTCTTCATGGTCGACTCCCCACTTGACAGCAGCTTTGTTGAACAGGTCATATGATGAATACCCAACAATGCGCTTTACTAAAACGTCCGGTGATGTGGTGTCTTTGCGTGTTCAAACGCCATGGGCCTTATATGCTGTAACACGCCCCATACGGTGTTGAAACCATAGTGGGCTAATGGCTTGGTTCCTTGTTGCGGCTTCTAAATTTGTAGCTTGGTAGTCGGAACACAAATAGCCGCAGAAAATGTCTTTGCAATGACTGTCAATGTGATGTCTGTATTGTCTGGATCCTGTAGTGATTGCAACAGCTTATGATACTTTTCTGTGTAAGTTGCTACTGGTTGACTCTCTACAATCTGTGAGGTTGCTGTCACTGATGTAAAAATACAGCATTTTGGTACCAGAGCAATCTTAGAGGTGATCTCAGGTGCTGCACACGTGGCACCCGGCGTGTTGCTTATGAGATAACAAATCCGGTAAATAGTATAATTCCAAAACTAAACGAGACTTACCTTGGTAAAAGTTGAAGTTCAGTTGGAATTTAACGTAGTCATCTTTAGTTGTAGGGATCAGATGAGATGTTCGTGCGCATGTGTAGCTTCAGTCTTCAAAGTCGAAGGGTTTGTGCATACAAAAGTACTAAGTACAACATCACAAAAAAGAGGGAGGGATATCGGGAGGGCATCTGATCCCTACAACTAAAGATGACTTCGTTAAATTCCAACTGAACTTCAACTTTTACCAAGGTAAGTCTCGTTTAGTTTTGGAATTTAACTACGTCATCCCGTTTCCGGGACCAGATGAGACTTCAAAGAGCACAAGCCCTGAGATAAGTCAAAAAGTTATATTAAAAACCTCCAAAAAAAAAACAAATATATCCCTCCTATATACAAAGTTCATTTACAAATAAAGTTCTATGTACTCAGAACAGCTCTCTGAAAACGTTGTTCATCTGACTCGATCGGCTTCTTGTAGAATTTAGCAAAAGTCTTTTCACTGGTCCAACCAGCTCTTCGTAAAATACATTCCACAGGAATCAGATTATGGAAAGCCTTAGAAACAACTGCTGATCTAGCGCTATGCGAAGAATAAGATTTTAAATTAATTCCTGATTTTGACATCACAGTTTTGATCCATCTGCTAATTGTTTCTCTTGAAACGGCTTTAAACGGTTTCACATAACTTATAAAAAGTTTCTGACTATTACCACGAGCTTGAGCTGTTCTCATCAAATATTCTTTTAAAACAGTAAAAACACACAATCTCCTATCTGGAGGATAAGCAAAAAGTTCAACAAAATGTACATTCAGGTCTATTCTGTTTTAATAAACCTGAATAAAACAAAGTATAACTATCCTTTCCTTTAACTAAATTGTCTAAACATAGCAAAAACAACGACTGTGTCCTACAAGCCGTGGATAAAACAATTAACATTACTAACTTCAATGTTAAATCTTTCAACGAAATATACTTTACGGGAGATAACTTCCGTAAAAAATTAAAAACTTTAGATACGTCCCAAGTTTCACTATATCTAGGTTCTGAAGGTCGCAAATTATAAACACCTTTTAAAAATCTGATGATTGTAGCGTTAGAGCCAACTGTCACTCCATTAAACATTATTCCTAAGGCTGACAATGCAGATCTTGCACAATTTATCGTACTATAACTTAATCCTTTATCAAAAAGCACTGTTAAAAAATCTAAGACTTCATTTAAAGCTGGTTGAAGTGGATCAATTTTCCTTTTACTACAGAAACGGAACCATTGCTTGACATAAGTTGAGTATTGCTTTTTCGTACTGTCTCGCCAAGACGCCAAAATGATTTTGGAAGCCTTGTCTGAAATGCCTTGGTTTTCCAAATTTTTCCTGATAACCGACAAGCAAGAAACTTTAACTGATTGTGAAGAGGATGAATCTTTTCCGTTCCTGGAATGGACAGAAGTCTTTTCTTTCGAGGCAACATTTTTGGAAAGTCTATCAACATTTCTAGTAAAACTGGATACCATGCCTGAGTCGGCCATAATGGTACAATTATCAGAACCTCTGCACTGTCTTTCTGAACTTTCTGTAGACATCTACTAATTAGAGAAAAAGGGGGAAAAAGATAATAAAATACCTCATCAGACCATAAAATACTAAAAGCATTTACAAATACTGCCTCAGGGTCAGGTTTCCACGACGAGAAACTCTTAACTTGACAATTTAATCTAGAGGCAAATAAATCATGGTCTGGAGTACCCCAAATCTCCACTAATTTATGGAAAACTTGCTTATCAAGCATCCACTCTAAATGATCGTCAATTTTTCTTGATTCAACATCTGCAGCGTTATATTTACCAGGAATATGTTCTACTGAAATCCATATATTTCTTTCAATACACCAAACCCACAAAAGTTTGGTTATTTCATTCATTTGCTTGGATTTTATACCACCCATATTGTTAACATAAGCAATTGCACTAGAATTGTCACAAAAAATCTTCACATGTATATCTGAATAATTTTTACAAAAAGCCTTCAGAGTATAAGAAATGGTTAACAATTCCAGAACATTTATGTGATAAGTTTGCTCAACATCATTCCATCTTCCTTGAATTTTTTGGTCTTTAAATAAAGCACCCCAGCCTTTTAATGAGGCGTCAGTTGTCATAGAAAAATCTGGATTTTTCCTATTAATGACTCTTTTCTGACAATGCAAGTTTTCAACCCACCATTTTAAATCTGCTTTCATGGCAAATGTTATAGTCATATTTTGATCAAAATTCCCAAATGAAAATTTTAAAGCCTGAATCTTTTCAATTTCTAAATTTCTGTAATATAAATGACCAAAATCCACAGCTGAAAGAGTGGATATTAGCAAGCCTATAACATGGGCAACTAACCGTATACTAGCTACGTTTTTCTTGATCAGATTCTGACATTCTAATACAATTTTTTCTACTTTTTCTTTTGGCAACACAACTGTCATAGATACAGAATCAATAATATTGCCTAAAAAGACAATTTGTTTAGCAGGCTTGAACACAGATTTTCTTTCATGAATTATAAAACCAAGCCACTCCATTAAATCATTAGTATTTTGTACATTTTCTATGCACTCATCTTCAGTATCTCCAAGCAAAAGAGAGTCATCAATATAAGCTACATTCATATAACCAAATTGCCGTAAAGTTGCAAAAACAGGCTTCATTAACTTTGTAAAGATTCTAGGTGCTGATAGCAAACCATTTGGTAAACAGGTATATTGAAAAATAGTGTTTTTCCATATAAAACGTAATAGTTTCTGATGTTCCTCTGCTATAGGAACAGAATAATATGCATGACGCAAATCAATTGAACTGAAAAAACAATTTGGTTTCACCAATTTTAAAGCCATTTCAAAAGTGTCCATCTTGAAATGATGGGGAATAATAAATTTATTCAATTCTTTTAAATTAAGAATCACTCTATGCTCATTTGTATTTTTCTTTGGAACTGTAAAAATTGGAGATATATATTGATCTGTATCAAATTTAACTTCCACTATTACACCTAATTTTTTCAAATTTTCTATTTCGTCATTTATAATCTTTTCCTGGCCTTTATCAAAAATTCTTTGATATGGTGTGAGACTTTGAGTGGGTATTGAATTATCAATAAATTCAAGGTGACAGTGTTCAACTGTATCCAAAATAAATTTATCAGAAGTAATTTTTTGCCAGTTTTCAACATAATTTTTCAATCTACCTGCTGTAAAAGGTTTAATATCAGAGACACCCGCTAAACTTACCTGTTTAGCATAATTTACTTCCTCAGGAAACTTGGAACACCTCTCAAGTTTTTTGAACCACCTTGATCATTTGAATACTGGCCTCTACCGCCGTAACCACGGCCTCGACCACCTCTGTATCCACCACGAAGAGACCCTGCACGGCCTCTACCAAAACCTCGTCCTCTACCAAAACTACCTCCTCGAGAAAAACCATTTCCTCTACCTCTAGCATTATTATTATTATTTAAATTTCGACCAAGTCTGTTCATGTCTTGAATTTCTTTCGACTTTTGATGGACATTGTCACCATAAAGCATGTCAGTGAAAGGAATTGAGGGTGAACTTAAATGATGATATTCAGGACTTAAATCAAATCTTTGATATTCCTTTCTTTTTATATTAGTCATCTTGTTATATTGTGACAGTAAAGCTATGGAATCAATCCCCAAATCTATGCAAGACTGCATTTCTTGTTGACAGTCGTCACCCAATTCAGATTTTAGTTTGCACAACATATTTAATAATTTTGTAATGTTACATGATGCTTTAACAACAGTCTCTTGATGTTGTTGTATGACCGAATCAAAAGATCTAGTTTGAGGAGAGAGTAAATCCCAAATGAGCTGATTTACTCTAGTCCTTGTAAGAGAAACACAATTCTCTGGTCTAGCTACTGATTTCATCAGTTCATTGTATTTTTCATCAGATATTCCCTCACGGAAAAAATCATTAACCGTGTCAGCTAAAGTGTCATCTACACTTGTATCAACATTATCTTTTGACCTATAAGCTTGAGCAGCAGCTTTAAAAACATTGTCACCCTCTTTGTCAACAGTTTTTTGTTTTTTAGCTGGAGGTTCTGCAACCTCAGTATCACCAACATGATCATTATTGTCATTATTATTTTCATCATAAACCTCAGGGTCTGCACCCTGGCTTTCATCGTAACCCTCAGGCTCAACGTAATACAATTCGTCGACCATCGACTTGAGAGACACAAAATCAGTTTTTTGGGAACTCTGTTCCTGTTGCATGTTCTTCAGAACTGAAAAAACCTCAGCTAAAGTGGGCTCTTTACTAGCTTCGCCAGTATTTTGACTCAGACCTTTAAGTCTTGAAGCAACAGTTCCGGCCTCGCCGGAGCTGACAATTTTTGCACCACTACTACAACTATTTGTATCGTCATTCTTTGAACGAGAATCATCACCGGATGATTTTCTTTTAGGATTTTTACCTTTTGCCTCATTTGAAGCACTTGAACCTTTCTTCAAGGATTTTGAATCAGTTTTCGAGAGCATGGCATCCGCCATTGTTTACACCAAAAAATATCAACTGCCGTAAAACGGTCTATTTATCGTAAATTTACAACAGAGAAAAATATAAAAAAATTAATATAAACAATAAACCCCTCGAGTTTATTTACATATTAAACAACAAAAAAAAAAAAAAAAAAAAAATAACTACCTCGTAGTTATTGTGATAAAATATTTCATTATAGAAGCTACAATTACAGACCACGTCTGCCTTCTATGAAATAAAGCTACGAACTGAAGCTACACATGCGCACGAACATCTCATCTGGTCCCGGAAACGGGATGACGTAGTTAAATTCGGTAGGTCACATTTATAAACGGGAAGGGGATTGAGGTAACGACGTAAGGAACATATCCGATACGCATATGGTCCAAATACTCACATGGTCCGGTGAATATCCACAAATGCTGTAATACTTATACCATCATCAAAGATCCATATAAAGCTTTTACTGTAAATTATTTAAATTTCATGCTAATCTCTTTAAAACTTTCAGTCTAGATAGTTGTTTTAATTTATTAGATGCAAATTTAATTATATGAATGCATAACATGCATATACAATTAATGCATGCTTTACTGTTGGAAGTTGTAGAACGAGATGGTCAATTTCAGGAAATCTCAAACTTGTTAAAGTCATGAAACAATTAATTAAAAAAATGAATGTGTTTTTATAACGAATTGGCTAGTTCTAGTTTGGGGGAGTTTTTTGAATGTGTCAGATGTTCGGACTCCTGGATAGTTTCCTTACGATACAGGGTAATATGTTTTCCCCCTTTTTCTCTTCTCATAAAAGACTGCAATAGCTCATTAAAGGTCATTTACCAAAACTTAAGCAGATCTTTAATTTGTTTTCTTTCGATTTGAGACCCAAATAGTAGCAATGCAAACATAAGGTAAATCACAGAGTCAGCCTTTTCTCGCATTTTATTTAACTAAAAAATCTCGGAAGGAGCCCCGTGTATTTTAAACTTATTTTGTTCCTCAAGTTATTATCTTTTGACTTAATTTATTGATTTAAAATAAAGTTTTTTAATTCACAAACAAAAATTCCGAAAGCTTTAATTACTGTTTATTGAAATGTAAAAAATACAAATGACCAACGCTACCTTAATTGTTTTTTGTAAGGTGACTAGTCATAAAAAATTGGAACAACATTTAAATCAAGTATTTGAACTTTTAAATTCAAAGTAAACAAAGTAATAAAACAGATAGCAAGTAAACAAAGTAATAAAACAGAGAACAAGTAAACAAAAGAATAAAACAGATAGCAATCACAATTTTATTAGAAGGGATTAGTTACGTCTAATTAAGTAGGCAATTTGCTTCAGTAGAAATTTATTATGCGAGGCAGGTACTTGAAACACGACCGTTTGAAACAGCATTCAAAGCGCAGATTGTCAGTTGCCGAACACGTTGTTCATCTTCTTGGTAATACAACATTATCGTCAGGGGGAGTTTAAAGACGAAATGACCTGTCCTTCTCCGCGAAAAATGAAGACATTTAAAACGCAACAAGAGCCGATGTACAGTTTGTCAAAAGAATTGTATCTTCAGAACCGTGTACATCTAGTAGAACTATTCATAAAAGACTTCTCCTTAAAGGGTCTAAAGTCATTCTGTCTACGACAAAGCCATAGTCCATGCAGGCTTCACCTGTACCAAACCAAGGTATTGCCAGATGGTACGACACGTAAATAAAGAGAAGAGAGTAGCATTTTGCAAGATGCTGGCGGAGACAAATGATCAGTTTAATGACATGATATTCACGGATGAGTGTACCGTTCAGCTCCATCAAAATAAAATAAACATTTTCAGAAGATTGCTCCAAGTCAGACATCATCATTACTAAAACCAAAACATCCTCTTAAGGTGTATGTTTGGGCTGGTATCACTACACCCATTCTAGTATTCGACGGGATTATGAATGGACAGTTCTTTACCGACCACACCGTGAGGACACCTTTCTGTCGTACGTCATACGGAAGCTTCCTATCAGCACCGATTCCAAATGGACAATGATCCAAGACACCGGTCCAACTTTTCAAAAAACTTTATGACGGCCAACGGCATTAACTGGTGGGATGTGTGGCTAATTGTTTGATGGTTATTGTTAAGTAGATAAGTTTATAGGTGAAGAAAAAGAAGAAGAGTAATCCTACTGTTTTTTAAAACAACACAAACTGATTATATAATAATGACTAAAGTCATCTTCAAAAGACAATATAATGAGAAAGTTTTCGGACAGTTCCCCTAAATTTATATTGGCAGTTAAGATGTCAATACGGTTATATATCTATTTATTGTCTTGAAGCGTTTCGAAGAGTTTAAAAAATAGCCTGAAATATCCTTTACAGCAGTCTAAGTGTAAATTATGACTCTGCTCAATATTTTCAAACGCTTTATAAACAGTTTAATTGTGATAATCTAGCTATTGCAGAAAGTGCAAGAAACTAATAGAGATGGTCTGGGTCTAGCTGAAGAGACATATGTCTACTATCAACATGACGTCAAAAGAGGAACTTGTTACCAACATACGTCTCTTCTGGAACACTTACATGACAAAACTGCAATGTGCTATCTACATCAACCATGTCTACTAAGTTGTGCCAGTATGCATTTTGATGAAAGGACCAGGTATACAGGCAGCATCCCTTATACGATCTTCAAGAAGCCATCCCATGGGGAGATTATTACGTTTAAGTATTTTCAAACTTTGTTGTGGTCTCCAGATTATGACGACGTCTGAAAGAGACTTGGGTTTGTAAGACAGCAATATAACCAGACCACAAACATCAGATCAATAAACGGTCCTTTTCAGGCCCACCAATTTTTTTTTTAAATATTAAGATTTGTTGTCCTTTAGTCTAGAAATTTCCTTTCTATTCTATTCTAATTACTCTCATTCTGAACACCAACATCAATTAAAATATCAAGTCCCCGAATCGTGATTTCCTATGTGGAGGAAAACAAAGGTGCAGAACTTTTCCCAATAAATAAAAAGTGGTCCAACAATTTCCCCCCAACATTTATCTGTGTCCTGGCAATATCACATGAACCATTACTGATGAATGCTGAAAGAGAAAATCGTCAATATCAAATTTGATCTCCATTTTGTAATCAGTATCAACATATGAAAATTTGAAAAGCTTAGATTGAATGGTTCATGAGTAAATACAACAAGGCAAATGGAAACACCATTTTATGATCTTTCAAGAACCATAACTCCTGAACGGTAAAAGTCAAAATCGTCATTATTGAACTTGACCTCTATTTTGTCATCAGTAACAACATATAAAAATTTCATAAGCTTTTGTTCAATGGTTCATGAGAAAATGCACGGACACGACTGGAAACACCATTTTTCAATCTTTCAAGAACCATTACTCCTGAACGGTAAAAGTCAAAATCGTCATTATTGAACTTGACCTCCATTTTGTCATCGGTAATAACATATTAAAATTTGGGAAGCTTTGATAGAACCGTTCATGCATAAATGCACGGACACGACTGGAAACTCCATTTTTCAATCTTTCAAGAACCATAACTCCTGAACGGTAAAAGTCAAAATCGTCATTATTGAACTGGACCTCCATTTTGTCATCGGTAACAACATATTAAAATTTGAGAAGCTTTGGCAAAACAGTTCATGCGTAAATGCACGGACACGACTGGAAACTCCATTTTTCAATCTTTCAAGAACCATAACTCCTGAACGGTAAAAGTCAAAATCGCCATTATTGAACTTGACCTTCATTTAGTTGTCAATAACACCATATTAAAATTTTAAAAGCTTTGGTTGAACGGTTCATGAGTTAATGCACGGACAACATTTGATTGCCGCCCGCCCTCCGTACATCTCCAATTCAATAACCGACATTTTAGTCACAAAAATCCGGTTAAACATGGAGGAAACAAAGTTTGAACATCTAAACTCATTCGAAACCGAACACGAGTATGGCTACAATGATACGAACTCATGTGCGAATGTGCACGTGTTTCACCTAACAATTACGCTTTGACGTGGTAAGTTTATGCACGGTAATGTAAATAGTTTCCACTGTAAGTTTAGAACAAACGTTGCCATCCGCGGGTTTAACGTTCACTTAATAATTAATAGATCTCGGGAGTGTGTTCGGGTATTAATTACATAGGTAATAACACAGGTAACTTCTCACCTTGTGTTTAAAGCTGAAATCTTGAATATCATATATTTTGAAGTTAATTTAAATTTTATTTTTATATTTAGGTTTTAAACTTTTATTTTTTAGATGAGTTTATTATAAGTTAAACAAATTTTATACTATTATTTCTTTAATCTTAAATAAATTAAAATAAATGTTTAGATACAAAGGAGTCAAGCAATATTGTTATGTCTTTTGTTGATAAAGCAATGATTATAGAGTTAAATCGAAAGCTAAATAACAAAGACATAAAACCTTACTTACTACTTTATTACTATGTAAGTTGTGTTTTTATATTTTGTATATTGATTGTATATTTAGTTCATAAATAAGGTTTTGGAAAGCGACACTTGTCCGCATGATTTCAGTTTGTTTACAAAATTGTTAAAACATTTTGAATCGGCTTTAGAATTTATATTTAAATTGAATTTAGTTAATTTTTATTGTATTACACACATACTAGTACACGGAACTCATGACAGATGTACATGGTTGTTGCCAAGCAACATGGGTATATTCTTTATTTTAATATTTTGCAATAAGAGTAAATACTGTTAAGACTTATGCAAAGTTATTTTACATACCAATTTATTCAGATATAAATTGTATTTGGTATTGGATTATATGCGATTGAATATAGAGATAGTTTGACAAAGATTTTATTAATTTTGAATAGTTTATCGTTTCCATAGCAACAAGTTATTATGCAAAACATTTCAAATTAAGTATTCATTTTAGTCGAAACGATTCGGTTTATTTAACATATTGTATTATGCATTAACCTGTACGTAAAGCTGTTTCACTTGATAAAATAGAGTTTGGGCAAGTTTTATCTGTGTGTTGCATTTTAACGTTGAGTCGTTTGTGTTTCCTCTTATTTTTGAGATATTGAGATAAGACGTGGCACGGTACTTGTCTATCCCAAATTCGTGTGTTTGGTTTTCATGTTATATTTGTTATTCTCGTGGTGTATTGTCTGATGCTTGGTCCGTTTCTGTGTGTGTTGCGTTTCGGTGTTGTGTCGTTGTTCTCTTATATTTAATGCGTTTCGCTCGGTTTTGGTTTGTTACCCCGATTTTGTTTTTTGTCCATGGATTTATGAGTTTTGAACAGCGGTAAACTACTGTTGCCTTTATTTATTTAATTAGTTAAAATTTGCGTAGAGTTGTGTCCCTTAATTTAGTTTATTAGTGAAATTCTAAATTTATTATCAAGTGAGACTTGAATGAGATATAACGAGTCCAGAACCAATCCTATATATACCAATACATATTATTAGTATTTGACTTTATTTCATAATCTATTTTGTTCAATTCAATATTTTATCATAAATATTTGTTGTTTTTAAGGTGTTTCGGTTAAGGTTTAACTACCAAGGCTTTTCCTCATCAGGTATCCCAAGCCTCTAACTAATAAAATAATCAGTTTCAAGGTAAAGTTCAAAGCATCCATACGCATAGAATTTAAAAATTCTGCATACCGGGATACGACACCTGGTAACTTTGTATTGATGTATTGTATTCTAAATTAAATCAGTTTATGATTTGATATAACTATTGTCTTTTATGTTGTGATTTATCCTATAACTTGGTTTATCCTATAACTTGGAGGATGTAAGTAGATCCTTCAAGTTTTTGTGTCTTTTATATGCTATGATCGGAGGTTTTGGAAACATGGTTTTTGTGCTATCATTTTGTTCAATTAGGTGCCAATGTTTTTTAATTGCTTTATTTAGTCCATTGAAGGAAGGATTTTATTAGATACTGATTTAACACTTAATTGTTATTAAACTAGTAAGATAAAATATAATGCTAATTAAATTCCTTTATATAAATAAGTAATGCTTTAGACAATACTATTAAATTACGATATTAATATTATCATTCTAAAAATAAATAGAGGTAATTGTGAGACAGATATAATCTATTCATGTAAAGATGAGGGTTGTTGATGAAGTTGCACTGTTTGCCCTTGCGTAGTCATGTGTATAATTTATTGATAACAATCCTGCTACGTGTGTATGATACCTGTAAAGTTATGTGATTTTTTTTGAAGATGTTGTAGATAATCCATATACGAACGAACTATAATTTATAGAATATTTGTACCTAGATAGTACGATTATAATGCTCATTGCTAAAACCATACGAAATAAAATGATAGCAATTATAAGTATAATTTCTTAAGCGATCTTTTAAGTAATAGCTGTCAATTGATGAGTAGCAATTAAAGCAAACTAATTAAACTAAAATAATCAAAAGTTTCCTTGATTTAATAACTAATGAATATATATATATGTGATAATTAATTCTAATCAATAAGATAAAACTACAATATTCAAAGTAGTCAGACCTGTTTTAATAATCAAATAAAATACATCCGTTTATAGTTGAATAAAATTTGATATCCATCTTGTATTATAAAGACACTTTGTTTTATCACTGTAAACACATAATTCCACTGAAATACGTAAGAATATTATTGTACTTGTCTTAGTAATAATTATTACGGAAATTTCTGCGGCCTCTTCCACGGTTCCCACGACCGTATCTGTTACCCAGAACATTCTTTAGGTCATCAATTTCCTTTTTCATCAAGTCCATTTCACTTACTGGTTTAGTTTTGTCAGTTTGTTGTCTAAGTATCTCAAGTTCTTGCTTAATCTTGTCAAGATCTGACAGTTCTTTTGGATCCTTGGTTGCACTTTGTCTATAATTATCGGCCCATTTATCCTTCAGGCTCCTCACTCTGTCGTTCAAACGGACAACGCTTGATCCGTTGGTTATTGCCGCTGATGTCTCTAGCCAGTATTTTTCAACTTCAGCTGTCAGGTTGTCAGCATATTCTTTAACTGCTACCGTAAGGAATTCCCGGAAATTAGATTTTACATTACTGTTGAACTCCTGCACCTTCAATTTAAAGAAGGTGCTTGCGTCATCTGATCCGAATCTTGGTGAGAATGTCGCATTATTTATATTTGCGTAAACAGGTAAGGTGTCCCTATCGAACCTTCTAATGTCCCTAAGTAGAGTCAGTATTGGGTGCCTTTTAGCTAATACATTTGTCAATATTGATCCCATCCGTTATGGTACCACTGCAGCTCTCATTTACTAACTGATCAAAGTTAAAGTTCATTGGTATGATTTTGACGTTACTCGGTATTTGCCCACACGGTATTTCATCTTTAATGCCTTCATTAATTGTGTCAGCAATGTCCGTATCCGATTCAGAATTGTTGTTCATCTTCTTTTTGCCAAGACTTAATTTAGATTTGTGCATTTGTAGTTCGTTATCGAGGTTTGTGAAGAAATAAGTGTTTATAGCAATTTTATATGTTAAATTTTTAGAAAAGCTTTCCTAAAAATATTAATTTTCATTGGTTAATACTTAGATTGTAACTTTCAATGCCCCATTATTGGGGTTGGCCTAACTATTTTGATTTGAAGTAATGAAGATCGTTATAGTTATAAACAATACTATACATTTGTTACAATGTTCAGGTGGTCTGTCCCTACAGATAATCAAATTCGATGCGCTTCGTATTATTTTGTATGAAGTAAAGGTGTGATGCTATTAGAAACTGAATAATAGTTACCCATGTCGAATGTAAGTTTCCTGTGATAATGGTTGTAAGAATGATAAATTTGGATGTAAATTGTCTGTACGTAATGAATTTGAAGATTATATATTCCGAAACAAATTCCACAGACTTTAATAATGGCATATTTGTAAATACCTTGTTATACAATAATAGCATTTATTAATGCATTTATTTCTTATAATGTTTGAAGAAATATGTACTAAATACATATATGGAGATTACGCATGTCCAGAGACAAGATAATACGAAGGTTTGGAACAACGTGATTGAGGCGGAGGCCTCGTATAAACTTGAATGAGATATACTTTGAAACTGCTTATTTTATTAGTTAGAGGCTTGGGATACCTGATGAGGAAAAGCCTTGGTAGTTAAACCTTAACCGAAACACCTTAAAAAACAACAAATATTTATGATAAAATATTGAATTGAACAAAATAGATTATGAAATAAAGTCAAATACTAAGAATATGTATTGGTATATATAGGATTGGTCATGGACTCGTTATATCTCATTCATTGCTATTTTATTGTGTAAAATCTGTTGCACTTTGATTACTGATTTCAAGAATTAAACATCTATATTTACTAGAACTTTCTCTTGTTTTACACCAGGTGCTAAAAGTCATCGGACGCAGCACGAAAAGTCGGTACAACATTTGGTGGAGAGACCGAAAGATCCAAAGCTAGTCCCAAAACAAGTAAGAAGATAAAATAGCTACCTTCTCCGAAGTCAAGATACAACAAGACCAGAAGCAAGAGTGCATCAGCAAGCAACAGAGACTTGAACATCGACAGGTCCTGTCCTATTTACAGAAAACACATCAACCGTGACCACACCTACATCAACTGCATCAACACCTGCAGTAGTCCAAGTAATAAGAGAAGTAAGTGTAAACATGCCTTCAGGAATCAACCTCAACAATTATGATGGGAAATCATCCACATCACAATGGTGGGATACTTTATATGCCTCTGCTGGTGGACTTTTAGTCCCCGAGGGTATCACCAGCCCAGTAGCCAGTACTTCGGTACTGGCATGAAAATACGGATTTTTTTGTGTTATTAAAATTTGCTGTTACTAAATATTAAAAATTATTATAAATTAAGGAATGTATCTCCCTCATGCAAAGCTCTGATTCCTTTCACGAGTTTGGCTATACTTTTTGGACCTTTTGGATTATAGCTCTTCATCTTTTATATAAGCTTTGGATTTCAAATATTTTGGCCACGAGCATCACTGAAGAGACATGTATTGTCGAAATGCGCATCTGGTGCAACAAAATTGGTACCGTTGATTTTATTACTACCACTGGGTCGATGCCTCTGCTGGTGGACTATTAGTCCCCGAGGGTATCACCAGCCCAGTAGCCAGTACTTCGGTACTGGCATGAAAATACGGATTTTTTTTGTGTTATTAAAATTTGCTGTTACTAAATATTAAAAATTATTATAAATTAAGGAATGTATCTCCCTCATGCAAAGCTCTGATTCCTTTTACGAGTTTGGCTATACTTTTGGACCTTTTGGATTATAGCTCTTCATCTTTTATATAAGCTTTGGATTTCAAATATTTTGGCCACGAGCATCACTGAAGAGACATGTATTGTCGAAATGCGCATCTGGTGCAACAAAATTGGTACCGTTGATTTTATTATACGTTGGACCCTCATTCAATAATGTGCGAACAACAACAATGTAATTCCTTCCCATTCTTTATGGCAGATGGTATCCAAAACAATGGTTTGCTACACTTACACAAACAGTGCAAAATTCATTACAGCTATTGAAGGATGAATTTTTCAAACGGTTTGAAAAATCCCAAGGACTTTTTGATGTTATCATTCTTCAATTAAAACAAGGTCAAAACGAAAGAGTGGATGAGTTTATGGCGAGATTACAGGGAAAACCCATAGGACAGGACATTCCTGACAACATAAAAATAGGTATTGCTATTCAAGGTTTCAGATAGTAAATAGGGAAAACTGTGCATAACACCTTTCCAAAGCCAGCTACATTGGAACAATTACGGGCAATTGCAGAAAATTTACTTTGGATTATGTACCTTACATGTAAATTAAGGCTTTTGTAAAACAGCCTTGTCCTATTACTCATGTGTAAAATTGTTTATAACACCTGTCACCCATGACTGGATTATTGACCAATCAGTGAAAATAGGTTGTGGTCAAGAGAGCTTTACAAGGTAATTTTTGATTGGTGAAAACAGGAGAAAGTTAAGAAATCAGTGATCATGTGACCACGCCCGCATGGAAACAATTTATGTTTTCAACGGTCACTTTGATTACTGATTTCAAGAAATAAACATCTATATTTACTAGAACTTTCTCTTGTTTTACACCAGGTAAGCTCAAAAGCCAAGGTTTAAGCCCAGATAAAACTAAAAGTCCTGTGTCACACAATGCAAAGGGCAAATAATGTTTCCCCCCGAGTGAAACACTGATTATTTTATCAAGGGCTAAACAGTTCCTGCTACTGTTCCTTAACTCACTTCATTATCTGATAATAACAATGATAGAAAGTGTTAATGATCAAGCCATAGAGATAAAATCACTTAAAAGTGAGCTGGTTCACGTTCCATCTTAAACAATAAGGCAACAATTCGGTAAAGTTTGTTATCTTTTGTTGTATACTCTATCTGATAAAGACTTAAAACTTAAATCTCTTTTCTTCACATGCTAGAGACAAATCAAATATATTTTATTGTCAATTAAAGACGCCCATTACAGACAGAATAATCACAAGTTAAATTTGGTACAATGATTACAAAATGATTACAATTATTTGAATACAATTAAATCAATGATTACAACGAAAAGACGAGAAAGACACACTCATGTGTATTTATAAAATATATTATGTTTTATGTTTCAACTTTGACAAATACAGTGATCCTAAAAAAATATAGGAAACTGAATTTAAATATTCTGTTTTTTCCCCTGGTGCTTTCATGATCCTACTGTATATAAAATGTATTTAAAATGAGAAGCTTTATAAATATCTAAATTATGCCTCTGTCTTTTTACAGTAAAATATATAAACTCTCTAAAAAAAGTTTCTAATAGTTGTTATCGAACAACATTTAGATTATTAATTAAATTACTTACTTGATTAAAAATGTGACTGTCTTCATTGGACATTAGCCAAATAAATTGTGATTGATAGTCTTAATTGTGAAAGTCTATGTAACGAACTATGCTGGAAATAATGGAAACTCTCTCACTTTTCAAAGATGAACATTTAAGTAAAAAATGAAGTTCATCTTCACTTCTTTTTTGCAAAGATTACACATTCTATCCATTGCCTCTAGTCCCCTGTATCTGCCTCTCTCTATTTCTAAATCATGATTACTAATTCTGAATTTTAGCATCTGAATTCTCAGATTCCTATTACCTATAGCCAAGTAAGGTTCAAAATATATATTTCTCTTCAAAAGTATGTATGTTTATTTCCAAATGATATATTTTTTTCTATCATCGTTTAAAGATGAATACCACAACTAATTATACTAGTACTTTAATTTAAGTTTGTTAAAATAAATATTTTCAAGTTTGATTTCATATTAAAAACTTGTAATAAATCTATGTCTAAGTATTTTGCTAATGAATTTATAGAATTAAACCAACTTTTCTTACTATGGTTTGATAAAGATTTTGATACAAGGAGAGCTTCAGACAATAATAGGTGATTTAAACTGTGTAACTGAGTGGACCGTATCACGTGAAACTCGGGTGTTTGTTTATTTTGCTATCTTCTGCAGACTGGAAAAAACTGGACATCACAATCCAGGTAAGTTTATAATTTTCTGAAACGTAAACTTCATATAACTTTTATATATCTAGTTCCTGCCATGCCTTAAAACTTTCCTAGATGTACCAGTTTGTCTGTACTCGTAGTAAATTTTGAGGTGTGAATACGGCCATATTTTTCAAATCCTGATGATGAACCTTAATAGATTGATTGATTGATTGTTGGTTGCTTAACGTCTAGTGGCAAATATATCATGCATATTCAAATATAAGGTAGGTCGATACGATAGAGGCCATCTGGGATGATGGTCGGAGAAATTTGGACTGCCACTGGAAAATGAGGGTATATTAGATAGGGACAGCAATTTTGCCTTGCAACAGGCCACCTAATGACCCCTCAAAGAGTTGTTGCAAGGGTGCTTAATGTACAAAGAGCGTGGCATCGGATTTAACGTCCCCCTTCTGACCGGACGTGACTACGTGACTACGAACTTGATACATCCCGCACAGCCAAACGGCAAGCGTTTTACTGCCGGTCGGGAGAAGACCAAGTGACCATATTTCTATACCCCAGTCACCCTTGGGGTGAACCTTAATAGAAAAAGAGAACTTTGTGGCAAACAAACCAAGAATTTTACAGAAAATTAACAGCCTTTAATACGGAGATTATTGTTATTAAATTTGAAACATATATTACTCTATCTATGATGTGCTAGTGTTTATTTTTTTACAAAAAGTTCTAATCAACCTGAAAATTCCAAAATACCTCGTGCTGAGTCACTCAAGTCGAGTGCATCCTAAAAGGTGTACTTGATTTGATTCATATTTTTATATGTTTTAACCAATAACTACATTCATAAACTTGTTTCAAGGAAATCAATGCTAGCACTGCATGCAAAAATCCTATATCTTCAGTCAACAAATTGACAAATATGAGAGTACAAGGATAAAGGCTGTGGATTTTCTGTAAAATTTCTATATGTTTAGCATTGAATCAACATAAAGGGTACATAATCCTTAAGTTTAAAAGAAGAAAAAATGCGTGTCTTAGGAATATATGATTGCAGTGAGCAAGACTGGTTTCAAGAAAAGTGCGAGTCGTACCATACTCCCTATCGGTCAAAGATCATGCAAGTCATCAGAGAGATTGACACCATTGCAGAAATGACTGTTGCATATGGAGGATATTACATCCAGCATCAACCACGCTGTATATTCTACAGTTAAATCAATCGAGGCCAATATGCTGGATAGCCTCATGACACGGATGAACACAACATTATCCTCCATGAAAAGAGATATACCATGTACTTTTACACATGTAAGCAAGTACTTGTATTTTTGATTCGTACTCATAATTTTAAGTTGATGTATATAGCAGGGATGTCAACGAGTACTCGAGTTTATTCGAATATTGCTCAGTAGTACAGAGTATCGATTACTAAAATGATGCTAATATGTGACACGGTGTGTTATTTTATTTATATTTTTTAAATAGTATGATTGTTTATGAAAAACATGTTTTATATTTTAGAAAATAAATGCTTATTGAAATTGTCGCAAATGTATACTAACACGGCGGAAGCAGAAAAAAACAATCCACTGGCAACTCGTCCCATTTAAAAAAAAATCGCCCAACTGGGTTACCAACTGGATTACCAACTCGCTCCATAACGCATGGATGATGTATTCACTTTCTGTCGCAACATCATGGCTTTACCACTATTATCAGATCGTCACATCGAGCCAACATTTGTAAAACTGACAAGCCAAGTAACTGACCCAGTTCTGCTGAAGTTCGTCAGTTATGTCCGCAAAACATGCATCACCAGCGCCTTCTATCAGATAACAAAGTGGCGTGTCTTCAACCAGCCCACTAATACCAACAACGACGCCTGAACAACGTCGAAAAGCCAGCCTTATTCACCATCAACAAGAAACTTAGAAGAAACACAACTCCTTCCAAAACATATCAATCTAGTGTCCAACGGTAAGTCTACGCGCTACCAGCGCAAGCAAACCCGCACTAACGAAGCCATAATATTCAACATGTGAAAGCAGTGTATTGCAGGCAGCATATCTAAACCAGACTCTTATGCTATTGTGGTCGTGTCAACGGTCAGGCAGTGGAAGCAGACAGCTACTCAGTACTGAACTTACTGATAATAATGTATTCATGTTCTTGTTTCTAGTGCTGACATTTCATCTTTTTATGTTATCATGCCAGTGCTTGTTAGACTTGATTTAATTTATGTGTGTTTTACTAGTAAATGTTATTGTTATTCATACTTATGTAGATGTGCAAACCTATTATCTGATAATAAAATTATGAAAACATACATGATTCTTGACTTATCATAAAAAAACATTGAATATATTTATCATAAAATAAACATTTATTTCAACAAAGAAAAAAGAAAAAAAATGCATTTCAAATGTTTCCATAAGTGGGCCGAATTGGAAGGTCTAAAGTCTGTACAGTTTAATCATTTCTTTCATAAGTTGGGCTAGTAACCATGTTTTTTCCATACTTCAATTCATCATAGGGAAGGGTACGTTGGTATACATATATGCAATGGTTTTATTTCCTTCATCAAAAGTGTAGACAGTGGGCATGATTCAATATTAGGATTTTCCTATTTTTTATAAGTTGAGCGAGTTAAATTGGCAAATCTCAATTCAACAGGATTTTTCGGTACTAATAAACACCGCTCGGGAGCGCATAAGAGAATAAATTAACGATAATTAAAATAATAAATGTTCTGAATAAAAAAAAAAATCATTACGTGTTTTTTTCCTTAATACATTTTGAAATATGCACGATCTTACATCTAAAATGGTTAGAAAATGCACTTTTTATATTTCAGATTTTATACATGTTAGTGAGTAAATATAAGCAAGAGTATATTAAAGAATAATGACCGATATTTTGTACTGAATAAAAAAGTAAAATCACAAAAACATTGAACTCAGAGGAAAACTGTATGGTAAACACTTTTCAAAGTTTTGTATTTAATTAAACACACTTGCCCCCATCGACGGTGGAAGATCGTGGAAGGGTTTTCAACATGCCCCTTAGAAAAGAGTTAAGTTAAACCCAATGCTAAAGCAATTATTGTATTCTGGCCTTATGAAAGTTTGCAGTAAAACAAGAAAGGGGAATGCTACCCACAATCACTTCATCTGAGTACAGCGAAGAGAAGTTAGTGGTACACTTTATCTATGCTACATCTAAACTGTTGTTGGAACGATGGGGCGATCGAGTTGATGGGAAAGTGTGGTGATTTAGTGTTGGACAAGGACAAACCTGTTGATGACCAAACACGGCTATTTGAAGAGTTTCTAATGAAACTGGACGTTTTTTTTTATATAGAAAATATGTGGTTGTCATCCGCAGTTTAACGTCGTTCGATCATTAAGATATAGGTATCGCCAGGGGTTTAATTACATAGGTAACAACTCAGGTAAATTCTCACTTTTGGTTTCAAAGCTGAAATCTTGAATATCATACTTTACAAGAAATGTCAAATGAATAATAATGTAAAACCATAATTTTGCAGAACAGAAATAAATCACTAATTTGATTTGATAGATTGTTGGTTGCTTAATTTCGAACAATAGTGTTTAAATTAATTATCAATGTTGCCTGGGCTATACATATAGGTGTAACGGAGATGCGCAGCTGTGATACTCTCCCTTTGCTAAACACGAAATGACGCAAAATGAACTATTTCACTGTCAGAGAAAGGAATATCAAAGAGTATATTTAGATAAATTATATGGTAATGATTTGGAAGACGTTACATTCAACTTGCTGGATATTTAAGAGAAGATTTTGCCATTCTCATGGATGAATGATACCTTCTTAAATGGACCTGTGAAAAGTATAGACTTTTTAAAGAAATATTGTGTACTGGGTCTCAAATTGACCTCTTGGATTTATCATTAATCATTAACAAAATTTTCCTGACGAAAAACCACATGAAATAAAAGCTGCATACGACAAGATTTTAAGATGTATTCCTGAAACGTGGAAAATTTTACTGAAATCCATAAACCCGTTAAATACCGAGAGTATTCCGAAGTTACTTATTTGTTTAGAAAACGGCAGAGAAGTTCCGTTTTTAGGGGCAGTTACAAAATTATTTTACAAACTCTTACTGTCAGAAATGTTTGAAACGCCCACAGCTGAAAAGCATTGGGAGGAGAATTATCCGTCGATCAATTTTACTAAATTATATTCAGTAACCAATCAGAATGGTCTACCTCCTGACTGTCATTGTCTGAACTTTAGGTTGGTTCACAGGGCTATTTTTACCTTAGAAAAGTTGTTTAAATTTGGTCAAGTGGTCAGCAAGACATGCAAAGCGTGCGGCCTATATACAGAAAACTTGTTACACCTGTTTGCCTTATGTCCGAAGTTGACCCCGATACATAACTTTCTGAAAGATATGTTACATAACATTTTTATTAATTACCCCCCTGGTTTTGTGAATTTGATAAATTATGAGGAACTGATGATATTTGGATACCTTGGTAGTTCAAAGATTGTGAACACATATTTTTTTAACTTTTTTCTGAGTATAGCAAGATTATGCATCTTTAAAACACGCAATCTTAAAGTGTTTCATGACAAAGAAATAGACACAGTGAGACTATTCAAATTTACAATTAGAAAATACATAGAATATGCATACACTTATTACAAAATAAAACATCAACTACAGATCTTCGATAAATATTTTCTACGCAATAATTCCTTACTACGTATTGAAGACGAGAAAATAATTTTATTTTTTTAAACACATGAAATCTATATCAAACTGATTACAATTGTTAACTAGCAGTTTTTGAACATTTTATTTAGAACCGTTAAAAGAACATTATAATTTTGGAAAAACAAGGAAAAAAGGAAAAGTGTCCGAAAAATCACTGTCAGATAGGTGTTTTGACTTTTGAGAAAATATTAGAGTTATCTCTCTTTGGGTATACGTTGAATTAATTGCCTTTGTTTTACAAACACTTGTCTTTTAGATATATATCTAGATGGAAATCATTACTAACAAAAAGGTTAATACTAACAACTCTGTACATACCAAAGATGGCACCTAAGAGGTTTGTCTCTTGGTGTTTTATGTAAATAGTAAATAAATAATTTTAATGATAAAAAAAAAAATCATTAATCATTTATCCGCCTTACATTCATTACTTAATGGATTTATCATTAATCCGACCAATGAGATTTGCTTTACACAACCTAACTTTTGTTGTTGTTTCACTTTGCACATGTAAAATATGTGGATTATTTTAATAAAGTATCTGAACATCTGTATTTGATCTAATTTGCTAGACCTCAGTCACAGAGAAACGAACGATTAACTTAAAAGAGGGAATGGTGGCGCATAGCCACCCGACCCTCCTGTTACATAGGGTAAGTCAGTGGTTTTGGTTTGACTGAGAGCCTAATCCTTGTGAAGTGAGTATTCGGTCGGCTAAGGTGAAAGGAGTGGGTCCGCGAAGAGCCGGTTTTGGCCTCAAATTTCAAGTTCATCTGACGAAAGATTTTGGACAATTTTTAAACACTTAAATGTCTATTTCAACTGATTCAATTATTTTTTGTGAAAGATTTTAACTGATTCACTCATTTAATACGCTCTGATTCAAGCTAGGATTGTATGGATTTTTTCTCGTCAGAAGAGGTGTTATAAAACGACGAGTAACTGGCTAGATGAACATCATCCGATTTGATTTTTCAATAACATCTTCAAGTGTAGCAGATTTGCTGGGCTTTGGAATCTCTTCTCTTGAGGAGTCCGTAGGTGGTCTGTTGCAAGGCAAAATTTCTGTCTCTATCCAATATACCCTCCTTTTCTGGTGGCAGTCTTTATTTCTCCGACCATCATCCCTGATGGCCTATATTGTATCAACCTTCCTATTGTATTTATTATGAACTTGTTCTCGTCCTGAATATGCATGAAATATTTGCCACTGGACGTTAAGCAACCAACAATCAATCAATCTAAGAGTCTAAGCTGTCAAACCTTACTTATAACGCGCAGTGTCCTATAGGAAGAATTTAACATCAAATACTTAGTAACATAACATTATAGACTTTCTAATTATCTTTATATAGGAAAAAAGCTTTATAGAAGAGTTATTTATTTTCTACAATTACATGAAAGATTCACTTAGTTTTATATCAAATACCAAAATTTATTTCTTTAAACAGTTTACCTCAATTTACCTTCATTCAATCCAAGAACTTCAAGTTACTTATGTTCAATATATACCCAGTCTGTGTTACTTCATTTTTGTTGACGTGCCGGAGGAATTGTTACTACGGCAGACAGAAGCAGCAATTCGACCTTTCATGTTTCTGCTAAAGTACACATTTTTAGGCAAATTTGCACTGATGGCCCTATGCGCAGCTTCATTTTTGTTCGTATTGTCATACAGTTTCATACCGTTTAGGACGTTGATAACACTCCACATTAAAAGCAGGACATAATCTCCTATAAGTGCAAGACATACCACAACCAAAGCACACATAGTCTTGTCTGTATTGCCTTTTTTCTTGTCTCTCTTGAAAATTATGGGTTAGCATAGAACGCGGTGTTACAGCCATCACTTCAGACACTTCCTGTTTTAAGTGTAATACCACCATTGATTTTCCCCTTTTAGTCTTTGTTAAATTTGCACTTTTCTAAAAATTGTACAGAATTTATCTTTGTTTCAAACCAAGAAATACTTGGCATGAGTAAAGTGTTATCCTGTCCAATTCTATAGAAAAAGTTTCACATAACATTTCATTGCATATAAGAAAATAACCATCATTGGAAGTTAACCAATCAAATTTCTCCCCTTATTCTATCTGTGTACAAGGTTTAGTCACCATGTAACCTCAAGATTACAAAATTTTCTATAGAAATTACAAATAAAAAATAATGGTGATTTGAAATACCCAAGACATATGTTTATGACTCAGAAATAGTTTAACTGCAATAAAATGTAGGATTAATTACCTACAACGGTCAAATTCAAGGGAATATTTTTTTAGACCTACTTTCGTATGCAACCGGATGTGACGTACCATGATTGGGTGGTATTACACCTTTTACAGCAGATTTCATTGTTTCTAAAAAAAAAAGAGGAAAACATAGCATTTATATCTTGCGAGGTACATGGTGTGCTAGAACGAGCACATTCAGCCACTTTAGTAGCTATTTCTAATGAGTTTCAAAGTTGTTCAAATGTCTTTGGTGATTTTTGCATCACGGTTTGTTTTAAGGATGTTTGCTCCTCTACTTTTTGAATTTTTGCCAGATTTTCGGAATCTTCTGGTTTTATCCATGTATTAACATTAAAAAAAATTGCCTACTAACCCCTACTTTTCTTTTCATATTTTCATTACATATTATTTAAAAAGCCATATTTCAAAATCTTATGAAATCCCTGTTATTTTTTCATAGTTTTATAAACAAAAAAAGTGCCAATGTTAAGTGAAAGAAAAATCTAGAGAGAATTATTTCCCGCCAAATTTTCAACGGCTTATATCTCGAAAACAAGGGCACGAACCCTCCATTCTTTTCTGCTTTTTTAGTTTCTTTATTTACTTACTTTCAATTCATAACGGTCTTTTAGAAAGCTTGTTATTTTTAAACAGAGTAGCGAACATCCTTAAGCTGGGTTGTAAACCATTGAAAGCAATGTCAACAATTACCGCTTCTCTTAAATTTTCAGCTCCCATTGCTAATTGCTGAACTCTAGCCAAATACGCTTGACTACTTTCTGTAATTGTCTGTTGTAGTTTATAGATTTGCTGGTTAGTTGTCGTGTTTGAAAATCGAGCTAAAATTGCTGCTTTTAAATAACCAATATCCTCTTTAGTGTTTGCATCAAGGTTATGAAACCATGAAGACGCATGCCCTGTTAGTTGTTAAGGCAGAACGCCCAATGTTTTATTATTGTCAACATTGTGTAATGCTCTATAGGATTCGAAAAAAGTCCACCATATTGCTGGCACATAACAGCTTTCATCGCTGAATTTTTGTAAGGAGAGACCTGAAGCCATTTCTGAGTCTAAATCTAAATTGAAAGAAATAATTGAATTATTAGAATTTTCTGAAATGTTATCTTCAATGTCTGATTGCAGTGTTATTTGAAACGGTTGCTGAGTCGCTGTTGTTATCCAACAGTATCAAACCAATATCTTGTTGAAAATTATCTGACGTGCGAGACTTTGGATTGTTTCTTCCTCTGTAATCTGTTTTGGGAAAGATCTTGTTGCAGGATGTACAGTAGAATTCAATGGAGTAGCTCCTTTCTGTTCTTGTTTGGGTTTTGGCATAGGTACCGGTACCTTTTGACGCTCCACCAATTTGTGAACTTTGTTTGGGTAGGATAATACAGATTTACTGGACTTGCAGATGTTTGTTCATGTAATATGTTAACTTGTGCTGGAACTGCAACTTAGAATACTGAATAAGAACAAGCTTGTATACAAATAGATGTTTATTGTTTGCTGGTCACGAATGCAAGTGACCAGAAACGCTTGTCCAGATATCAAGCTTGGTTTCCAGGCGAGGTTAATTATGGGAATTTCTTATGATTAACAAAGGAAAATCAAATAAACCTGTGGGTACCTCAACGTTACTTAAGGTAACGCTGTGAATCATGTGATTCACATATGTCACTAAGAGACGGATTAACTAAATTATTGAGAAGGAAATTGTACAAAATTATGTAATCCTTTATTTGCTATCTTTTGTGAAAAAGTATTTGATAATTGACTTGTAATTTTTTTATTTAACGAAATTTTACCAAACAATGCTATGAAGATTAAAAGTTACGAAACTATATTTTTCCATGTGAAATCAGATATCTTTAACTTGAGTTAAAAAACTTAGAAATGAACTTTTATTATAAAAATCATGAAAATAAGAATCTTTATTAAAACATATACATATATACAATAAAACATGAAAATCTGAAACAAGAAGTGAAACGTGAATTTCCGCTGCCACACTCCTGTGCACGTAATTAATTTGTTTAACCAACTTTCGTTAATTTTACAAGGAATGTGTACTTCACGGTCCTTTGATATAAACCGTGTAAGTGGAATTTAGTCACAGCCTGTACATATTTTAAAGATTTCTGTACAATCCACGTTTTCATAGGGTTAATATAGTTTTTTACACATAAATATGAGCATGCCTGCCGGGTAGGTTAACATTTAATTATGCATATGGGCGGTTTTGCATTTTACCGTGTTGATTATAAAAATGGATCTGCATATAACAAATGATTTTAAATGGTTGGTTATATAGAAAATCACTGGAATGGGCCTCCCTCCCCCTTTTAAAAAGTTCTGGATCAGCCAATGATAATAACTTTACATTTACATTCTGAACAGCTAACTAATACATCACATAAATTAGAAAAGATTCCCCCAAAAAGGATTTATAAACACATAAACAACATATTCATTCGTCAATGAAAATTTTAATTGAAAGCCTTTTTCAGAAAATGGAATAACTGCTATTGGACAGGATGAGACAGAGGTGGTTAAAGCTATGAACAGCAAGATAGGGACAATGTGCCAAACTATCAATAAAAGTATACCGTCAAAATGATTGTTTAATGGATATACGGTTCTTGTGAGATTTATATGTGAAATTAGTATCATTAAAATGGATAATAGTACGTCAGAATTACTGTCGTCGCCACTCAACAGAGAAAAGATTATTGCAGCAAAGAAAATAAAAGTATATTCAAAAGATGAAATTAGTAAGGAGTGTGGACTGAGAAAGAAGAAAATGACCTTCATGAATGGGAAGTTAAGAGAGTATATGAATTATCCTGATATAAGAAGCTGTGGGAAACATGTGATAATGGGGATGGCTGAAACTGCATTGGACTGATTTAATGCAGATGATGCAAAAATAGCCGTGGCAGAAGTTTGAAGTGTTACCTTCCAAATAACAACAAAGAGGCAAAAGGTGTACGGAAAAGCAAATAAAAACAATAACTAGACTCACAGAAAGACTTAACCATGGGAAACATGAGATTGCTGCTTCCTTAAAGAGAATTTACACTAAGAGACACAGAGAGTGACAACTCAAACACTGTCAATGAGGAGAAAGAGTTGGTATCTGTGCTTTGTGAGCTGCAGAAAACAACAGATGCCCCGAGAAAGGCATGTGATGTGAAAATGAAAGACCTAAAAATAATATTTTAAATACCATGGAAGTTCAAAATGATAAGGAGGATATTGTGAAAGACCATGCATATTGTTTGAATAAATGCATATACCGGTAGTTGCATACAATGTATGACAGACAATTATAATATTTGAATTATAATAGATTATTTAATCTTGTCACACAAAAACAAATAAATACGTGTACCCTTTATGACTAAAGTATTTTTAAACACAAAAATATACAAAATAAACACAAGATGTGGTAAATGTATATAAAAAAGAAATGTGCGGTAGAACTCTCTACAATCGACCAAAATGATACAGAAATAAAAAAAAACTACATGTATACAAGCAGGTCACTGTACAACGTCCAACAATGAGCAAAGCCCATACTGCAGTCAACTTGAAAAGGCCCCGAAATGAAGAAATGATCATTAAAACACAAAAAGGAATGGCCTTAATTGTTCGACACCCCAAGGGTGATAGGGGTATAGAAATATGGTCACTTGGTCCTCTCCCGACCGGCAGTAAAACGCTTGCCGAAGTGGGGCGTCCCGTTTGGCTGTGCGGGATGAATCAAGTTCGCAGTCACGTCCGGTCAGAAGGGGGACGTTAAATCCGATGCCTCGTGTAAAGAGAGTGCCACGCTCTTTGCACGTTACGAACCCTTGCAACAACTCTTTGAGGGGTCCGTAGGTGGCCTGTTGCAAGGCTAAATTTCTGTCCCTATCCAAGATACCCTCATTTTCTAGTGGCAGTCCAAATTTCCCCAGATGGCCTCTATCGTATCAACCTATCTATTGCATTTATTGTGAACTTGTTCTCGTCCTGAATATGCATGAAATATTTGCCACTGGACGTTAAGCAACCAACTATCAATGTTCGAAAAAAATTAACGAATTCCAGTGGCCAACATGTAAAATAAGGAGACAGGTGGACGATCGAACGATCGTTCTCGTCGGCGTCTCAACAAAGACAAGATTATCCCTCGTCAATTCTCGCGAGATTTTATTTTAGATATAGATTGGCACTTAATTGGCTGCATGGTGCCAAGAAATCTTTCTTTTGAATGATTAAAATTGAATAAATATTTATTTTACAAGACTTAGTATAATGACACATTTCCTAAACTTTAATGTAAATATATGTTTCAAGATATTTCTCTTATATATTCTAACAATTCTCAACATACTATTTGTGAATTTTTTGTTCTACCAAACTTGTGACTTTCTGTCCGTTTACCCAGTGTGAGAGTCATTGCAATCAGTGGATAAATGTCCCTTGTTACAATAACAGAACAGAACAATAATGTTCACTGGACCATAACAATAATGTTCACTGGACCATAACAATAATGTTCACTGGACCATAACATTGGGGTCAAAACTCATTAAAATTAGAAAGATCATATCATCGGGAACATGTGTACTAAGTATCAAGTTGATATGACTTCAACCTTATCAAAAACTTTAACCTGAAGTGGGACGGACCGACGAACCGACCCCGCTTCAGAAAACATTATGCCCCTATACTAGTCCTATACAAGTGAAACTGCGAGCTACTGCTCACTGCTGATACCCCCGCCGCAAGTGGATAATATTAATAGTGTAAAAATATGCAAGTGTTCGGTAAACAGGAAGTTGTCGAGTGATGAATCTGAAAACGCATCACACGGTATAGCTGACTTATATAAATCCTGAAACCAAATTTCAGATATGCTTGTATTTTAGTTCCTGAGAACAATGTGACGAACATTTTCAACTTGGCTATCATGTGTAAAATCATACAAGTGTTCGGTAAACAGGAAGTTGTCAAGTGATCAATCTGAAAACGCATCACACAGTATAGCTGACTTAGATAAACCCTGAAACCAAATTTCAGAAATCCTTGTATTGTAGTTCCTGAGAAAAACGTGACGAAAGTTTCATGGGACGGACTGACTGACGGACGGACAGACAGAGGTAAAACAGTATACCCCCCTTTTTTAAAGCGGGGGTATAAATATATGCCTTCGCATTATATATTGACTATTTAACGTTTTCGTGCTGATATTTTCATCTTTTATTTTTGGTCTAATACGAAATCATATCGTATTTGATCATTTTCCTTTAGCACTTTCCGCCATGGTTTGACGGCGCAAAGACTATTGCGAAAATCTAAAATAGCATACACGCTACACTACAAAAATGAACATGTACCAATAAAAGACCAAAAAAAATGAATGAAAAAATGTACTAACATTGATGGGAAAGACAAAATTTCTAAATAAAAATATGCATGTTCATTCCGAACTGATCGTTTTTTGTGTTCCGTCATATTTTAAATTTAGCTGAACGTGAAAATCTAATCGAGGCGTCAGAATCGTACACAACGAACTTTTTCGACACATTATGTTTATAAAAAATCTAATGAATTTAAAAATCTATATAAAAGTTACTTTTGCCTGATATGTTTATGTCCTCATTCAGTTGATTGTTTCAAAATCATTGCCGGCGAGCAATAGAATTAGTCACCATGGTTTACGGCAAATCTACATGTTTTAGTTTTTATCTTTCAGTAAAAATATCTGTCCATACATTATCAACTAGTCTTCTTTCGATAAAGTCGGCGAGCGAGGCAATCCTCATTCATTGTGTTTAACGACAATTCTGTGTGTTTTATATCTGTTCTTTTTAAATAAAAGAGGGACGAAAAATATCAGAGGGACAGTCAAACTCATAAATCGTAAATAAACTGAATTAAGTCGTCGAGCGAGGCAATCCTCATTTACAAATGTTTAACGGCAATACTGTGTGTGTCTGTAACTATGGGGGTGTTCAACGACTTTGACTATACATGAGGGTCATACACGAGCGTTTTTCTCCTATTTTGATATATGCAAGGTTATTAATTCTCTACATGATGTACTATATATACGATTTTCGCAAAATGTTGTATATTTGCAAAAACATATATATACATGTATAAAGGCGTAAAAAATATTTTTCACATGTGCAGATACTATATAGTCATTCAATAAAAAAGTAAAATAAGTAACAAGTTAGTTCCCGAGTCCCCATGGAAGGATAAAATCGATAGAATGGAGCTGTCAGTAACTTGTTACTTATTTTACTATTTTATTTAATGAATATATATATATGATTGAACGTCGTTTTCAATTTAGACTTATTTACGGTTTTTTTTCGTTTGGGCTTGTATCATATTTTCTCTGCGGTGTATATGATCCGTTCATCCTATTTGACTTTTTAAATTCAAGAATCTATCCTAAATTGAGGTAAATTATATGGCCTTCCAAATACCGTTTCGATCCCTAACATCACTGAAGAGACTTTTATAGTCGAAATCCCGACCTGGTGTACGAAAAAATATTGATTCCTCATGTTGGTGGCATAATATCTTAGCCACAAGTTTATTGTTTTCTGTTTAGTATTAAAATATTAAGATCCATTGTATGGTCAATTTTATTTTGCAATCGCCAATGGCAGCAAGGTTAAAGACTTTATAAATATGAGTTGTGTACTCGTATGTTCTTTAGGGTCTTAAAACATCGTTTTTGTGTCCTTAGTGCAAACAATTACATTTGAGTGCACTAAGAAATCCTTTGCGGTAGTTCTACACACCATAAAAAATATCGTTGTTTGAATTCGGCAAAGGTAACGAACTGTCTTTCACATGTTCAACCCTCGAACTAAAGGAATAATCATATATTTTAGACTGGTTTGGTCGGTTGATGTGTTTTGTCATGTTTTTTTGATTATGGACTTTCCGATTGGATTTCCCTCTGAGTTCTGTATTTTAGTTATTTTACTTTTTACCTTATCCTTAGATAATATCCTGGATACTGGAAGCGACAAAATCATTTTTTTTCTCCATTCATCTGCATTACATAACAAATAAGGCACCATATTGAATAAAGAATAAATATTTTATTCAAAATGGGGATTCAAATTTAAACTTATTGATTTTTCCTTTTTATAATGGGTAAACACACAAATACAGTGTTTACAACTGTTAGTAATCCCTGGTTATGATTATGATTAAATTAGAATCGTATGTACTTGCAATGACAAATAAATTTTTAATTCTACCTGTGTGACGCTTTCAAGTTTCTCGTTTCTCGTTTTGTTTATATAGATTAGACCGTTGGTTTTCCCGTTTGAATGGTTTTACACTAGTAATTTTGGGGCCCTTTATAGCTTGTTGTTCGGTGTGAGCTAAGGCTCCGTGTTGAAGGCCGTACTTTAACCTATAATGGTTTACTTTTTAAATTGTTATTTGTATGGAGAGTTGTCTCATTGGCACCTACACCACATCTTCCTATATCTATTTGTGTAAAAAATCTTCTCACTCTGTGTACAATGATCTAACCTTACAAATATATATGCTATGTCTATCTCTTTATTAGAAAATAATGATTTATGTTCAAAACACATGCAAATGAAATACATTTCTACAAATTTTCTCTATTCTGTTTATGAGAATCTATGATTTTTTTCATTCAGGTACAAGATTGTCACGGTGAATTTGAAGGTATACTGCCAGATCCACCATCTCAGTCAGGCCATGTGTACAGGGGATTTCTTCATAGAGGGAAATATCCATCAATGACAACTTGTTCATGACATCTGAATCTTCAAATCTGAAAACAGATATTATTCAAATCTGAAAACAGATATTAGTTTTATAACAATGAGATTGACTATTTAAATTAAATATCTCATTGTTAATTGGTTTTTTTCCTGTAAAACGAAATACTGCCTTACCTTGTTTAAATGAACACCTGTACATGTACATCGCTACAACCGATTACATTTTAAAAGAATAAACATAATTTTACTCGTTTAAACATTTGTTTGTCACTGTTAATGATTCAAATGTACATACACAAACCGGTTCTTACTGACTAAAAAAATGTATCCAGCATTATTTTGTTTTATGCTTACATTTGTCATATTTAAAAAAAAGAAAGTTTCACTACTTAAAATATATATGTGAAAGGTTTAACTTAAGTTAAATTTAACGAAAGAATAGAAATAATTTAATAAGATTGTGCAATTTTAATTACTAATTTCTAAATATTCTACTTTAGTACAAGACGATCAATGTCAATCTCTTCGACTATTCTGTTCAGCATTTTATTAGAATAAATATTCCATAATCTACTAACTAGTTGCTGGATATACTCTTGATCAAAAGCTATATCTATAAGAATGTTACCATCTCCAAATATTCTTTTTTTTTTTATCTTATGTAACCCGGTACATAACATTATTAAGTGTATTTGGATAAAGTAGGCTCTGTTCCCATTTTTCTTCAATACATAAATCTCCTCACTAGTTTTTTTTCTACATCATATTTTGTATTGGCGATTAGAACTTCGTCTAAACAATTCCATTTGTTTGCAATAGGAAATGGGCATTTCACTTCCAGTATAGTGTCCCAATTCATTATGCTACTGGACTAGCTGATAGCCAATGTTCTGCCAATGACAGATACATCCCGTGATCAATAACGTTATGGTCCTTACAGAGTGGGGCGCTCATATTCGCCGTGGACACAATTTCGCCGTTTTATGATTTTGAGGTGTAAAAACTTCAAAGGATGGTTGAAATGGAAGAAATATGCCGTTAAATTGTATTTTTGGACCGAAAAATGGACAACGATTTTCAACAACCTTCCTGAATGACAAAAACGATTTCAAAGAAGCATTCCTTAGTAATTCTTTGACTGATTGCCCTAAATTTCAGTTTTTTACACCCTTCAAATGTCTGTTATTCGTTTAAAATAAAATTTATTTGATAAATATTGTTTAAAGCTGCAGTTATTTGGTTATAAATAGATATTTAAAAACGGCGAATATGTGTCCCCCGTTGACAAAAAAATAGGAAATTTCAAATACCCTTTAATCCAACTTTTCAGATGATTTTACTCAAAACAAACACGTTTTCAAGTTAAGAATATTTTGCATTAGGAGTTATCTTCATATAAAAATATCAGTATACTTCAAAAACATAAAGAAATGAACATAAACTGAAGAAAACATGGAAAGATATGGCGAAAATGAGCACCCTACTCTACTTATTATTTTTATAACAGGTTATTGCTCATTACCATATCGTGTAACCTTATTCCCTGTAAACTTTGGGTACAAATGTTCTCTGATAAAGGCAGAGCAATCTGTGGTCGTTAATCCACGATTCCATTTTGCATTAGCATCCTTACATAATACACCGGTCAAATTGTTTCCAACTGCATGTTCAACTTTCAACCAAACTGACCCAACATGACTACATGTATGTCATTGACCAGCCATACACGAACACCAACCGTTTACTATTGATCCATCTTCAATACAAAGTACAGATACCTTATTTGTTCTTGTGACTTTGAGACGATCGTACTTCTCCTTTAAACAAAATTGATAATATAATGTGTTGTAACACCTACGTTTCCACTTTGTTAATAATTAAAGCTTTGAAGGCCTTTGGAGTTTTTAATTTGTTGACCGTCAACTGCTTTTGCCTCAACTAGAAAATTGTAAATATATCCGTACATCATATTTGGCCATATCGCAAATCGTCAATCCATGATTTGACTTTATCAATACCCGGAGTTTTCCATTCTTTTGTCCAAACCCCCAAGGGTGACTGGGGAATAGAAATATGGTCACTTGGTCTTCTTCCGATCGGCAGTAAAACGCTTGCCGAAGTGGGGCGTCCGTTTGGCTGTGCGGAATGTATCAAGTTCGCAGTCACGTCCGGTCAGAAGGGGGACGTTAAATCCGATGCCTCGTGTAAAGAGAGTGCCACGCTCTGTGCACGTTAATAACCCTTGCGACAACTCGTTGAGGGGTCCGTAGGTGGCCTGTTGCAAGGCAAAATTTCTGTCCCTATCCAATATACCCTCATTTTCCAGTGGCAGTCCAAATTTCCCCGACCATCATCCTAGATGGCCTATATTACAACAACCTACCTATTGTAATTATTGTTAACTTGTTCTCGTCCTGAATATGCATGAAATATTTGCCACTGGACGTTAAGCAACCAACAATCAATCAATCAATCTATTGTGTTAGATTGTGGTTTGTTATTACGTCGGCTGATCGTTTTATTACCGAGCGTGACTTATTCCCGATTGTTAATGTTTTGCTGAGTGTGAATTCACATTGACATAAGACGTGTCACGGTTCTTTTCCATTCCAAATTCATTTATTAAGTTTTGATGTTATTGTTTTGCTGAGTGTGAATTCACATTGACATAAGACGTGTCACGGTTCTTTTCCATCCCAAGTTCATTAGTTAAGTTTTGATATTATATTTGTTATTGTCATCGAATTTTGTCAAATGTCTTAATGTTTGTAATTGTGCATCTATTTTTTTCTGTTGTAAACAGCAAGTAAAAAAAGAATATTTTCTAAAATTGAAACTGTAGGAGAAGTGATCCCCAAACACAATCCACCTCTTATTCAAGTATATACTCCCCAAAAAAGACCCCTTTCAGCTTTCTCCGAAAGGATCAAATTTCAATAAAAATCAAAACCCTGACTACATGCACATTTTTAATATATGTACAAACAGCAGGCAAAGTGAAAACTTCCTAGAATTCATACTATAAAATGAGTTATCTGGAGCAACTATTTACCTGTAATGTAATTGACAGACAGGGTTAACACACTATGCCTCCCCATCCTCCACCAACTTTTAGTTACACATACGATTTTGAGATCATCAATCCTAAAATGTATTTAAGCATATTGAATGAAAATAATGCTAAATATCAAACTAAGTATCATGTATGTAAGAATTTTCATATAAAAAGATATTATGAGAAAATCCATGTTGAAAGTTTTAAGAACAACTTTACTTAAACAAAAGAAAAGTATAAAACAAGGAATCAGGCTTTACTGAGTTCAGAGTTGATGCTGCTTAGAACTGTCAAAATTCGCCTGTCTAAATTGATTCTTTCCTCATAATCTTGAAGTCCGATTATCGCATTTTGAATAAATGTAAAGATTTTTGCCAAGGTTTTGGATATGCTAAATTACATGTATAGATACATCTAATTAAACTACTTATTGCTTCAATGAAGTTTTCACATTCGAAAATGGTAACTCCTTCTATTACAACATCAAATGCACATTTGTAAACTGACATCAGTTTATCTTTAACATTAATATAATAGTTGAATCTGGCTTGGCTGCATCTTTGAAACAGATAACCTTTTCTGGTTTTTCTTTCAGCAGGACCAGTAGGCCAATTATCACAGTACATTCATCAGCAACTATAACAAAAAATAAATAAACTAAGCTTTAAATTCACTGCTCAGAAAAGACTGGTGATTTATATTATCAAACACAGTTATATTTCCCTTCTGTCTAATTTTTGAGATTTGGAACACAATTGCTTCTTACTCAATAAAACACTCAAGACCAAATAGCAATTAAAATCAAAACCCTGAACACTAAAAGTTTGAAAGTAATTATAATAGATAAAATATCTATGGTTGGGTGCAAAATGTTCAACTTCATTTATTGTCGGCTATAGGAAATAATGGACAGGAACCAACCATTTGGTGGAATTGGTGTTATAACTGTTTGGGACCTTTATCAGTTGAAACCTGTTAAGAATAGTTGGATATTTTGTGACACAGCAACAGAATATGGGGTTGTTGCAGCTAGTTTGTGGAAAGACAACTTTAAATTGTATGAGCTAAAATTAATAATTCGTCTAAAGTAGGATGAAGAATTTGCAGCATTGCTCAACAGGGTATGAGAAGGTTGCCAAACAGATACAGATATTGAAAACAAGGGCAGTTGACTCCCACAGTAATCACTTGTCTGTTATCACTCAATGAACATGTATTTTCACAGACATCAACAACGAAGAATGACCTTATTGAATCAATTGATTCTGTATGTGGTGACTTGGAGGTAAATTTACATGCAAAGGTATTAAGTAAAATACCAGATAATCCATCTAAGACCATGGGTTTGTATATAGCTGAAGGACTGCACATAGATGTTACCTTGAATGTTAGTGTCGATGATGGTATGACAAATGGAGCATCTGGACAGGCAATGATTTAAGATTACAGAGTTGAAAATTCTGAAAGATGTAGCATTGTTTGGATCATGTTTGATGATAAAATTGTTGGACAAGAACAAAGAAGCCTGTTTAAGCATTTGTTCAAAGAAAATGTACAATTGACCTGGACCCCAATTTTTTAATTGAGCAGAAAATTTACACTAAACAACAATCAGTCCTATCAGATTGTTAGACGTCACTTCCCTCTTCGTCTATCTGCTGCAAAGACAATACATAAGTCACAAGGTCAACACTTGATAACGTTGTAGTACATTTTGGTAAAAGAAAAAAAAATGCCATATGCATTACGTTGGACTTAGTAGAGTACGTAGTCTTAATGGGTTGTACAAATTAAAGTTCTGTGAGGACTAAATACCACTAAGCTTTGATGTAGCTCTTGAAATAAATAGACTGCGTTCATCTGCCTATCTCTTAAGTTGTGTTCCTGAACTTCAAAATATAGATAACAGCATAAGCATTGTTTTCCATAATGCTCGTTCCTTACATCTGCATATGCAAGATTTGCAAAAGGAAAATTATTTGTCTTCTGCCGATGTGATTGGAATTGCTAAATCAAGGTTGTTACCCTCAGACAATGAAGCTCTGTTTTCCAGTGATGGTTTAACGCTTTCAGAAAAGATGCTGCATGTAACTGTTTGAATAGACCATATTATGGAACTATGGTTTTCACAAGATGTTCTGTGTCAATACTTGACGAATTAAAGTTGAATATTCAGGGCATTGAAATTACCATCCAGGACATAGAGAAAAATGGCATTAATGTAAACATAATATATGTTTACTGTTCCCCAAAATAGCTCCTCTTGCTAATGTTGCTGTGATGATGGAAAAGTTATACACTACAATCAAATCACAGACAATATTAATGGGGGATTTCAATTTTGATGTTCAGAATAACTCCTTGGAAAAGTTATTCTAACTATGATTTCTCTCAGATTTTGAAAGAAAACACAACATATTACAAATCATCCCTAGATGTTATTTTTACAAACTTAACATGTACTAATAATGTTACTGTTGTGCTGGAGTCTTTCTTTTCTGATCACAAACCTACTTTTATTAGCTCACCTGACCCAGTTTTTTGTAAAACAATATACACAGGATGAAGATATTTTCCATCAACTGATCGGGGCCACATCTATGACAGTGTAAGCATGTGCAGTGTGATTGCATCAATGTCGCCAGATGATAAAAAACTTATACAAGACTTGCCAGGTTTTAAATCAGGAAGGTATTGGAGGAGCCAATCTACCTGCGCCATCTCTGCTTCCCCTTTGCACTGTTTTATATCCTCTAATGTATGAATTGATGATTCTCCCAAAAGACTAAAGTTATACTGAATGGGGTTTGTATATATTTCGCATTGGCATTCTTCTGAAATACAGTTACACTGACAAATGGAGCTTACTATCAAAATCAACGACTATATTTCTCTGGAACTCCAGGTCTTCTGCATTACTTGCCAAATATGTACTTATCAAACGTTTACCCTCAGTTGTTGTTATAATTGTTGTCTTGTCAAAACTTGCTGCGCTCAGAATTTCTTCTTTCGTTTTCAAATGTGAAATTGGATAGGTTTGTGTCTTCTGCTTTTGGGATCTTGTTGCAGCCTTAAAGTCATCCGAAGTAAAGGTATATTTTTCTTCACACAATACTAAACGTTGGAGTGAAGGAGCGATGTTCAAAATCTTGTTGATAATGGATTTTTCAACATATTCTAAGTAGAGTTTCCCATCTACAGAGCGTGTCTTAAACTTAACACCAGCAAACTCAACGGTTGCATGAGTTGCTGCTGAAAACAATGAACTTGGTTCAGCAGTTTGTCCAAGTAGCAGAAACTCCTTTAGGTCAGCATTATATTCACTGGATGTCTTTTTAATTATAGATAAGCTGTTTTTTATTTCATCAAGTAAGGCCTTTGAATTCCAGTCGACTTCTGAACTTTCGGTTTTGAGCAATCAGAATTCATAAATGCCTGGCAGGCATTCATCTCTGAACTTAAACTATTTACTATTTTATGTTGTCGAGTAACTGTCTTCTTGCGTTAACTTTCTTTGACATCTCTTTCACTTTTGATCAGTGATTTTTGCTTTGCACCAGTCCTTCTGATAGTGACACATTTCGTAACCTTCAGTTTTTTCAATAGTTCCTTTGGACCTTCAATTGTCACAACATCTTGGATGTCAGACTTCTTGTATCCAAACAAATCAAAGGATGCAAAATATGTTGTTATCAAGTACTTTCCTGCTTCATATGTTGCTGAATCAAGCATTGTCTCTGGCAAAATATTTGTTGGCATTGAATAAACATTTATAACTTTAATGTCCTCGTCTTTTGATAAGGCATTCTGTCGGAGAATCAAACGTGCAATCCTAAGGATATAGTTAATGTCAGTTTGGTTTGATGAAAGGCCAAGAAAATAAAGTTTGAGATGCAATAAAATGTTATTGGTAATATATTCATGACTTTTCCAAAACCTTTATAATTAATTATTTAATTATTCTTTTTTTTTGGACATTTGCATAAAATTTAAGATCTTGAAACTACTTACTCTAAATTTTTCACAAATTGAAATCTTCATCTTCAACAAGACCAGTAGTGTTTACATTGTTGGGAGTCATATTACACACACCATACCATTTGGTACAGAGTTTAACTTTTTACAGATAATAATTGAAAACAATCATATATCTAATTGAAAGTGACAAGTACTTAGATTAATTGATTGATGGTTGCTGAACGTCCAGTGGCAAATATTTCATGCATATTCAGGACGAGAACAAGTTCACAATAAATACAATAGGTAGGTTGATACAATAGAGGCCATCTGGGATGATGGTAGGAGAAATTTGGACTGCCACCGGAAAAGGAGGGTATATTGGATAGGGACAGAAATGTTGCCTTGCAACAGGCCACCTACGGACCCCTCAAAGAGTTGTTGCAAGGGTTCTTAACGTGCAAAGAGCGTGGTAATCTCTGTACACGAGACATCGGATTTAACGTCTCCCTTCTGACCGGACGTGACTGCCAACTTGATACATCCCGCACAGCCAAACGGACGCCCCACTTCGGCAAGCGTTTTACTGCCGGTCGGGAGAAGACCAAGTGATCATATTTCTATACCCCAGTCACCCTTGGGGATGACAAGTATTTAGATAATACTGGCTTAATTGACATTTAATACAAGATCAGAGAGCGCTCTAGAATAGCGATAGATAGAGGGCTGTGTGGTAGACTGGTTTCTAATTATATATATATAAGCCTGATCCTTATATTGTTGATATGTCAAGTCAATATACTATTATTGTCTATATAGGCACATACACCAATATATGAGGATTATCATATTTGTCACCCCATACCCTCCCATTATATTTTCCACTAGGTTAACAACAGATTAAGATGAAGAATTCAGATCGTAAAAGACTTTGAAATTCAAGTATATATCCTCTCATCCCTCTATCATTTCCTTTAGTTGAAGTGTTGTCAAAACTTACATGTGCAATCAATTTTCTATCATTTGCCAAAATACTATAACGTAAACATTCAAAAATAAATCCTTTATAAGGGAAAAACCAAGTGAATTGATCAAACTTGCCTTGACTAAATGAATTCGTGTTAATAAAGCTTTATTAAATATATTAATTTGAAAAAAAGTATGCTTACAATGCCTTATTACATTCATGTAGATTGTTAACCAATATGTCTATTTTTATATATTTATTTTTCAAAAAACCTACAACATGAATAACATATTAAAGATTAAATCCAATAAAGGAAATGTGCTATATACCACACCGCTAAAAGAGAAAGTTGTGACAGTGTCCCCGACAAAGATACAAAAAGGAGGGAAAAGATAAGTCATGGACAATTATTGGACTTGCTGATGTATCATCAGCAGTCAAGACTATTGTTTATGATGAGGAAAAGCTTAGTTCCATGAAGACAGGAAATTCAGTGATGCTAAGAAATTACATCTACAGGGATGGAACTATTATAATAACTACAAAAATGTCACTAACAGGAGGTATTGGTGAAATTCCTGAACACATCAAAGAAGATACCATGAAAGATATTCCAGAAGAGGTCATAGCACCAAACATAACAAATGAAACAGAAAGTAGAACAACAAAAATAAGCCAATTTTTATTCCCACGTCATCACATACAAGTGTTTACGTAATAGTTTTGTTGGAAGTTGCATAGGGGAGAATCACAGAGAAAGGTCAATAAGTTTGTGTTTAAACTCTTAAAATCTATTATGTACAATTTGAAAATAAGCCCACACTATGGCACAAGAGAAAGACAATTCAATGGATACAAACTTTATTAACAATCATTAAACAGTATATATAGATATTAAATCTTGACTTGATGCAATTTCATAATTTGTGCTGAATCAAGGTAAACTATCAGCAATTAATCAATATAGTATGAACACGGTTTATTGGTATGTTCATGAATTTTGATCATTTACCTTCTTTTTTAGATTGATGATGTTCAGCAGTTAACCTTCAGTCAGGAGAACAGGTTCATGTTCGGAACATCTGGATCCGAGTAAATAGTGTAGAGGGAAAATAACACTTCGGAGGAACTATACACAACTGCCATTGACCGTGGGTCTTATGTTTGAGTAGTTAATTTAAAGGCCAACTACTTCAGGAATGAGACCTGCTTTAATAGTATCTCCAATACCACAATCACAATAAGAAGTTTAGCCAATATTATTTCAACCTTCTAAGACTAGACATACTAGTTCAGTCGACAGTCCTCGCATTTGTGTATTTTGAAAGAACTCTGTACATTAACTCATTTTTACTTTGGATATTTTCCAATTTTAAAATCCGAAAGAAATTCATCACAAGTGCCTTACATGTATAACACTGCCAATACAAAAAATAAGAAATTGTATGATTGCCAATGAGAAAACTCTCCACAAGAGACAAAATGTCACAGATATTAAAAAGTATGCTTTGAAGAGATAACTTGAAACTTATCATGGTTTCATAATCAACTTATGAAAAGCTACCTGTACAAACATTTAAGTATAACTTTATATGCTCCTTGTTATATTTCAGACTGAAGAAGTTCCAGCAGAGATTGACATGCTGACAGTTGAAAGGTTTAGCTTGCAGGAAGAAGATGATATTCTAGTGTGCACAGATGCTTGATTGATTGATTGTTGGTTGCTTAACGTCCAGTTGCAAATATTTCATGCATATTCAGGACGAGAACAAGTTAACAAAAAATACAATATGTAGGTTGTTGTAATAGAGGCCATCTAGGACGATGGTCGGGGAAATTTGGACTGCCACTGGAAAATGAGGGTATATTGGATAGGGACAGAAATTTTGCCTTGCAACAGGCCACCTACGGACCCCTCAAAGAGTTGTCGCAAGGGTTCTTAACGTGCAAAGAGCGTGGCACTCTCTTTACACGAGGCATCGGATTTAATGTCCCCCTTCTGACCGGACGTGACTGCGAACTTGATACATCCCGCACAGCCAAACGGACGCCCCACTTCGGCAAGCGTTTTACTGCCGGTCGGGAGAAGTGTACAGATGAGAGTGGAGATATAAAAGACTTTCTCTGTGCAAGGTATCTTGTATCTTGAATGAGGAAGAAGATATAACCATAAGCATGTCCAACATCCTACCAGCTTCTGTAAGGGCAGATATCGTACCAGTCGGCACTTCAGAAGGAAGTAGAATAAACACTAAGTCTTGTTTGTTGAATGTTTTTTGATAAAATAGTGATGACTACAAAATCATTTTCCACATATTATAATGTAAACGGGTAAATATCCATTGATATTTTAAATTGGCAACATAGACAAATGTTTCCAAAAAAGACGTGATAGATCTTTAATAATAATCTTCGTAAAGACATTTTACCTGTCCAACTTGATTATGTAAAATGTATAACATTGTCCAACTCATCTCCTCTTATTCATAATTTATAATAAAACTTGCATCGCAATACATCAATCAAAGAGTAAAACAGCATTGGAAGTATTTAAATGAAAACATTAAACTTAGACACCTTTTTATATCAATAAATGGTTTCGTGCATATGGTTAACCTCTTAGGATATTTTTACTCTTTAACTGATGTAATGGGATGCCACTGTTAGGAAGTTACAACCGACAAGCAGTTGAAATGTTCTTAAAAATAACACCGGTTTCTTTGTGATAAGTCAGACCACACAACTACGGGGATAATCCTTGTTAGATAATTAAGACACACCATGGTATTTACTGTGTAAATATTACATAACATAGTATGGCAATTAATTGACATATTTCTGATTGAACAATGTAAACAAACAAGTACAACTAAAGACTCCCTGCTGTCATTATCTAAACCAAACTACATGTAGACACATAATTGTGTAATTATCCTAAGAGATGCAGAAAGACTGACCATACAATAGTATAATGAAAATAAAAGTACTTGCATCAAGAGTAACTTTGAAAAATCACAACAATCAAGTTGTACACTGGCAATCATACCACATCTCACAAATAATATATATACATACAGGTACATGTATATATAATCAGATAAACCAACAAATGAAACAATTATTTAAATGGATTTTGTTTAGTTTAAAACACAAATAAAATAATTCTCAATACAAAATAAGCACATACATCGGTATTTATTTATAAATTATACATTCCCTTCAAAATCTGACTGCTCAGATTAAGCAAATGTACATGTATTTATATATATTATCAAATATGCATAATCTTTACAAAAACTTTGCTCGTCATCAGACGGTCATCCTGGATCTCATATCAAAATGTTAAAAGCGAGATGTTTAAAAGCTTTAGATATTTTAAAAGTTGTCGGCAGCACTGACTGCAACATTTTACTCAATTTATATAGATCTCTTGTTAGATCTATGGCTCTGCAAGGAAGTCCTACATACAGATTCTCGATGCTGTGCATCACCAAGGTTTGCGTCTCTGTCTTGGCGCATTTAAAACCTCACCAGTTGAGAGTCTGTATGTAGAGGCTGATGAGCACTCACTCACTGACAGACGTTTGAAGCTTGGACTTCAATATGCTGTCAAACTAAAAGCGCATTCAGATAATCCTGCCTACAGCTGTGTTTTTAATCCGATTTATGAAGATATTTTTGCAAAACATGAAAATAAAATTCCTCCGTTAGGTTTACGTTTAAAACCACATTTAGCTTCTTTTGATTTAAAATCTGTTGCTCAAGTTCAAACTTGCAAATGTCCTCCATGGGAACTTCCCAAACCAAAAATGATTTTTGATCTCCGTGAACACAATAAAAATAAAACAAATCCTCTTTTAATTCAGCAACACTATGCTGAAATTAAAGCCGATTATCTCGATTTTTCAACTGTCTATACTGATGGATCAAAAGATGGTGATAGAGTTGCATCTGCTGCTGTCTTCAGGGACAGAGCTGCAACCCTCCGTTTGCCATCTGATGCATCCATCTTTACTGCTGAAGCAGAAGCAATAATTTTGGCTTTGAAATTTATTGCTTCTTCAGATAAATCCAAATTTATTATATGTTCGGATTCACTTTCATGCTTACAAGCTATACGAAATACTAAAATTAAAAACCCAACAATCCTGAAAATTTTATATGTAATGAGGAATTTAAAAATTCTTCTGAAAGAAATAATATTTCTATGGGTTCCGAGTCATGTTGGAATCCTTGGAAACACAGCTGTAGACCTTGAGGCAAAGAATGCCCTTGGTGACCCTCTATCTAACTGTGATATACCATATACTGATTTTAAATCTAATATTAGAGAATACGTTTTTAATATATTGAAAAATAAATGGAGTAAAAAAGACGATAATAAATTGCATGAAATTAAACCTAATTTAGGCAAACCTTTTGATAATATTATGTGCAGAAAAGATCAGTGTGTTATTACTAGATGTCGTATTGGTCATACTAGAATAACACACGAGTATCTTTTAAAAAATGAAGATGAACCACAATGTGTTCCTTGCAACTGCAAGTATACTATTAAACATGTTTTAATTAATTGTATTGACTTTGCTGACATTCGTAAGAAGCATTTCAATGTCAATAATATGTATGATTTATTTAATAATGTTCCATTTACAAATATTGTTGCTTTTTTAAAAGAAATTGGAATTTATTATAAAATATAAAAATGTTATTATATTTAAATCGATTTTAATTTTTATCACGTTATTTTACTGTTGATTTTTATTTGTATATAATCAATTTGCTTTAGTCAAGAATTTTAGTGTATTGAAGGACCTTTTGTCTTATCTTAAAAATATGCTTTAAATTGTAAAAATATTCGAATTAGCTCTCGCCGCGATATAGCCTTTTTGTGCTAATGCGGCGTAAAGCAACCAACAATCAATCAATCAATCAATCCTGGATCTCATTAACTAAACATGGAAGATTTTTTTTATACAAACAGTTTTTAGTCTGGTGACTTGGTTATTAACGTAAGTCTCGTTATACAGAATGTCAATATATTTATGTTCATCTACGCCCAGAAAATACAAGCAACTTGCACTGTTTTAATCCCGTACAATACATAGTGAGCTGAACTTGTAGGTAAATTTCTCTGCTCCCTTTTTCCATTACAACAAGATCTACATTTTCATCTTTTCCGACATCATATTTTCCAGATTCAAATAGTTGATTTAATGTTGACCAACTAGAAGAAGGCACTGGACACTTTATTTCTAGAAGAGTTTGTCCATAAAAAATTCCATTTGGACTAACGGATAACCAGTTTTCCTGTTGTGACACACAAATGCCTTTCTCTTGGACTTGATGTTCATTCGAGTTCAGATACACTTTTGCATCTATTTCTCCCTGCTGGCTATGTTCAGTGAATTTATTTCCAACAAATTTTGGGTGTAAATGTTCACGTATAAAGTTCGTGCTGTCTGTTGTTTCCTTAACTGGCACTGCTGGCAGATATTCTTAACTTTCTACAGTCTTCCCATTATAAGCTTTTGGTCTGAAGTGTTGTTTCAGTCTGTAATCTAACTACTTGAGAATATGTCAGGAACACATATTTAGAAAGAAACTACACACATTTAGCACATGATGACAAATCATTATGTTCACCATGAACTTGTTCAATATTTTGAAAAATATACAAAATTAAATAAATTATATCTATAGAAATGATAGTTACAAATGTAGGATAGAATTTCCAAGATTTTATATATTATAAGAAGAAGGAAAAAAACAAACAGAAAACAGTAAATTTTCCATGTTGTAAGTTTTTGATTTATTATAGTATGCATTCTCAAGAAACAAGAATTAATAAAAAAAAATATCATTAAAACATGTAGAAAAAAAATCCATGTTTAAAATTACCTGTATCAGTCATCAGTTCATTGTCAGTAGTACTCCCACTTGTGTCGGATAAAGACTTAGAATTTGGTTTAGTAATCTGTGAAAAAAAAATAATAATAAAGAAATATGATTTTATATATTCTTAAATTTTACAGATGGAGGAATTATACAAGAAAAGTACAGATGTAGTGGAAAGTATAAATTTGCATGTTCTTTCATTATACCCCCGCTTTAAAAAAAAGGGGGGTATACTGTTTTACCTCTGTCTGTCCGTCAGTCCGTCCGTCAGTCCGTCCGTCAATCAGTCCGTCCCATGAATATTTTCGTCGCATTTTTCTCAGGAACTACAATACAAGGATTTCTGAAATTTGATTTCAGGGTTTATCTAAGTCAGCTATACCGTGTGATGCGTTTCCAGATTGATCACATGACAACTTCCTGTTTACCGAACACTTGTATGATTTTACACATGATAGCCAAGTTGAAAATTTTCGTCACACTTTTCTCAGGAACTACAATACAAGGATTTCTGAAATTTGGTTTCAGGATTTATATAAGTCAGCTATACCGTGTGATGCGTTTTCAGATTCATCACTCGACAACTTTCTGTTTACCGAACACTTGCATATTTTTACACTATTTATTTTTTCGTCGCATTTTTCTCAGGAACTACAATACAAGGATTTCTGAAATTTGGTTTCAGTGTTTATCTAAGTCAGCTTTACTGTGTGATGCGTTTTCAGATTGATCACTTGACAACTTCCTGTTTACCGAACACTTGTATGATTTTACACAGGATAGCCAAGTTGAAAATTTTCGTCACACTTTTCTCAGGAACTACAATACAAGGATTTCTGAAATTTGGTTTCAGGATTTATATAAGTCAGCTATACCGTGTGATGCGTTTTCAGATTCATCACTCGACAACTTCCTGTTGCATATTTTTACACTATTTATATTATCCACTTGCGGCGGGGGTATCATCAGTGAGCAGTAGCTCGCAGTTTCACTTGTTTTTGTTGAAAACTATATATAGATAAGCAAATCTTTTTCCAAATCTATATGATTTAATCTATTTATTTACTATTGGTTGTAAATGTCAACGTTAACAAATTAAATATGTTAATAGTATACAAGTAAAGTTAATTTTCTTCTTATAATTGTTATATTTTTATTCAAATCCTTTTATTCTAAACCTATACATGTACAACAGACTCTATTTTAAAAGAGTAAAATCCATTTTATTCCTTTTTATAAGATTTTTCAATGTTTACCTGAAATTAAGGCAGAAAAACACAATTTTGATGATATTCCTTGCTTTTATTCATACAATTGATTCAATATGCATTCAAAATTTGGGAAACTTCCCAACATATATTCTTTTTTTCAAGAATTTGTAGTAAAAGAAGAAGAGACAGCTTTTTTTTAGGGAAAATTCCCAAAAAGTCAAGCTACATGAAAATATATAACAACAATGTCTTTAAAATTTTGGGATTATCCCGAAAAATGATTTTCACATAAAACAACATTAACAATGATTCTGTTCACATTTAAATTCGGGAAAAATCCCGAAACCAAATGTTGAGACATAGATATCTTAACACATTAAATTTACAGGCTATAATTCTTATTTAAGGCATTTAAACATTTTGGGGAAAATCCCAAATGAGCAAGTTACATGCAAAATATAAAAAGAATGTCTTCAAACTTTCGGGATTTATCCCGAAAAAAGAATTTCACATGAAACAACAAATTTAAACTTTCGGGATTTATCCCGAAAAAAGAATTTCACATGAAACAACAAATTTGAACTTTCGGGATTTATCCCAAAATAATATTCACATGAAACAACAAATTTAAACTTTCGGGATTTATCCCGAAAAATTTTTTTCACATGAAACAACAAAAACTTTTGCATTAATCAAATATTCATACACAAATTGTTGTCAGGGAAATTCCTCAAACATACTGTTTTATATGCATTTGTAAATAATAATATACAACAAATTTCGCTCTCTCTATTGTTTAAAATTAAGAAAAGCAAACTTTATACAAGAGTTAAAATAAAATGTGGAAGAACCCCAAAAAAAAATCAGTCTACAGTCTTTAAAACTTATCAGAACATAATCCTCAAAATAAAACTTTTGAAACTTTTCCCTAACAAATTTTTTATATATATATATCACATCAAACCTTATACAATAGGTTAGAATAATCAAATAATAAACAAATTTGAGTTAATAAGCAAAAATTGAACAATAAAACATCTGCAAAATTCAAAACAGACTCTTTCTAAAGAGATGGTAATTAACAGTTTGGTAATAGAACATGAATGGCCCAATCACACTGCTATTTTCTATGTTAAGTTGACCTTGAAAAATGGGTCATAGGAAACATGTGTACTAAGTTTCAAGTTGATGGGATTTTAACATCATCAAAAACTGCCCTGACCAAAATTTTGACCTAAAGTGGGACAAATTGAAGAACAGAAGAACTGGCAAATGAATGAACAAACTGACACACATACCTAAACACAAAATGCCATTAACATGATAAAGATGGGCATAAAACAAATTTGCCTTGATATGTTGATGTTTGAGCATCATGATTCCCTTTTGTTTAAGGTAGATTTACGGCATACCACCATATTTAATTGTACAATCTCAGTACACAATCAATCTAGTTATTTGCCTTATTCTACAAATTCAAAGACAGTTTTGCAATTTATTAATAAGACTGCTTATTGGTATAAGGAAGAAGGAAAGCTCTGAGCTGCTGCTCACTGATGATACCCCAACCCTAATATATCAGTAAACAGCAAGTTGTAAAGTGAATTTTCTGAAAACACATCACATGGTATAGTTAACTTATATAAATTTCAGAAACCGTTGTATTGTAGTTACTGAGAAAAATGTGACAAATTTTGTTATCTTTGCTGTTCATGTTTAAGATAATGAAATGTTTGGTAAACAGGAAGTTGTTGGTTGATGAATCTGATAATGCATTACACAGTAAAGCTGACCAATAGAAACCCTGATATTAAATTTCAGAAATCCTTTAAAGCAGATCCTGAAATTATGCAATTAAACATATTCATGAGAGGGACAGGAGGACTGATGGATGGATGGACTGGTGGTCAGACAGACAAATTTATAACAGTACAACCCCACTTTTCTAAAATGGGATATACAAATAAGTGATTTATAGCATTATTAAAATTGTTTAAACAAATATTAGACCTTTGTGATTTTAAGAATCAATTTTTCAACTTACAATATTTAAGGGGTCCTAGAACTTTTAAAAAAACATACTCGAATGATAGGTAACTTTTAATTTTTTATTGGTAGTAAGAAAACAAGTTTGGTTACACCATTATTTAACTTTCTTACGGCATATCATAAAACCCATCTTCTCATTATTTATTTTGAAAATCTGTCTTTAAATTTTCTTTTGATGCACCAACATTTGTTTTTTATTTACGAACAAAATATGCAAAATTGGGCAATTTTGCAGGACCTGTAGCTTGAAAAATAGCATAATGACAAATATATTTCATTATATTTTGTCAAAAAGGAATAGTAAATTCTTCATTTCTATCTCAGGAAATATATACTGGTAATAATAAACCTTAAATCTAAAGAAACAAATGATAGATAAGTCTGAATGATCTGTTTAATTCCAAAGATTTTTGTTTCATTTGCATATTAATTGCTTCAGAAGACAAAAAACTGATGATCTGCACTGAAAGCATAACTGGAGATTAAAAGTACCAGCATATTATTAGCATATTACTTTATACAGCACAAGAATAAATTAAAGCACAACAATTTTACATATAACAGCAAATCTATAGTCCTTTAATCTAAGTCAGGTAATCTTCTGTTCTTAATTTTCTTTATTTCTGTAACTTTTAAGACTCTCACCAAATTGTCATTAAAAATAAATTTGTATCCTACAAAAAAAGGTTAATATATAGCAATAGAAGCAGTCGTGTTAATGTGTATTTTGATTTAGATAAGCAACTTCAATTGATATCTTAAATGTTTCTTTCTATGTTGTGGTGTTACACTTTTGTCTCAGATAAGGATGAAGGTCTGGTACCATTAACACATTTTAAACCTGCTGCATTATAACTGTTTGCACCAGTCCCAGGTCAATAATCTAATGTTTAGTAGTTGTCTTTGTTGATATGGTTCATCAGTGTTTCTCTTTTCACAATTCTAATACAGATTAGACCCATGTTTTTGTTTGTTTGAATGGTTTTACACTAGTTATTTTTGAGGCTCTTAATAACTTGCTGATATGTGTGAGCCAATGCTCCATGTAGCTCATGTGGACCAATATAAAAACAGGGTCCAAATTCCAAAAACTTAATACACATACCTGCCAACTTTTGAAAGTGCCCATGGGGTTTTTAGTGTCCAACAACAATTTCAAAGGATAAATTCTTTGCGACGTGTTTGGGGGTGCTTACAAGCCTTTTTCCTAAGTTTATTTGCATGATTCTAGTCATTATATCAGTAGAAAAGATGAACATGTAGCTATAAGACCAGGATTTATTTTCATGTGTCAAGATATTAAATGATTGTTGGCTTTTCCAATTTAAAATTATGCACAAAGAACAAGTTGGGAATTACACTTAGCATAGCTTCCCAATGTAAGGCCATTAAAACACATTTTTTAACAATTGAGCACATATTCATACTATCTGAGTGAATAAATTTTCCCAAAGAACTACAAATGTATACATCTGACACTGAATAATTTTGTTAATTTTTATTTAAATGGAAGACATGGGGGTACCAATTTTAATTAACAAAGAGCAATGATTTTGCTTGTGAGTAACCCTATGAGTTACTTGATATATATAATACATGTGTTATCTCTAATCTAATGTATGTCAATGGCAATTGTAAACAAGATTACCAGGGCCATTTAAAAAGTCATTAATTGTCTTGACTTCCAACAATGAAAAAGAACCATACAGTATGTTTATTTCCTCTTTTAGTTATTTCTAATATTTTTGCAGGATACCATTTTTTTCTGGCTTCCAATATGCTGACACCTTTTCTGAAACCTCAAACAGTTCCTGTGAGAATAAAAAGACACAAGTTTATGAAAAAAAGCAAACATTTATTACTCGATTTATTTCACTTGACTGGATGGAGTTTAACCACCTCTAGCAGGAGATTCCAGGCTAAGGTCGGAATTCCGAGCTTTGAGCTTGGAGTTCCGACCTACATAATTCGGAGAATTGTACTTAGTTATTTTTTAGCTTGGAAAATGTTCGGAAATTTGTACTTTGTCAATTTATGGTTCGGAAAAAGCTCGGAGATTTTGACTTTGCCATTTTTATAGGTCGAAGATAGTTTGGAATTTTGTACTTTGTCATTTTTATATGTCGGAGATTGTCCGGAGTTTTGGACTTTGCCATTTTTATAGGTCGGAGATTATCCGGAGTTTTGGACTTTGTCATTTTTATAGGTTGGAGATTGTTCGGAGTTTGGGACTTTGTCATTTTTGTAGGGCGGAGATGGTTTGGAAGTTTGGACTTTGTCATTTTTGTAGGTCGGAGATGGTTTGAAGGTTTGGACTTTGTCATTTTTGAAGGTTGGAGATGATCTGGAGATTTGGACTTTGTCATTTTTGTAGGTCGGAGATGGTTTGAAGGTTTGGACTTTGTCATTTTTGAAGGTTTGAGATGATCTGGAGGTTTGGACTTTGTCATTTTTGTAGGTCGGAGATGGTTTGAAGGTTTGGACTTTGTCATTTTTGAAGGTTGGAGATGATCTGGAGGTTTGGACTTTTTTTGTAGGTCAGAGATGGGATTGAATTTGGATTTTTTGATAAAAATTTAAAGTCATACATCCAATGGACAGATTTTTTTCATGATTAGAAGTGTGTGTAGTATTGTCCTCCTGGTACTTCTTTTGATTTTTCAATAAACATCATGAACAATAAACAAAAAACATTTCAATGAATTTTTTTTTTTTAATAATTTCATATTAAATCATTCAGTTTATACAATTACAATTTGATTGAAACCTTTCAACATACAAATTAATTCATATATACAATATAGATATACCATTATCTTGATACTTTTGCCAATTACCTCGTCTCTACAAAATACTATAGGTCACTGTATGTCCTTCAACAATGAGCAAGGCCCATTATGCCTCTCTTTTAAAACATGGTGACGACACTGTATATATATATAACATTACCTGTCATACACATCCATGGCTCTGACCCATTAACACAGACCCACACAATTACTTGAGGCATAACGTATCTTTTCAGGATCAAATTCTGGATCTATATTCTGGAAAATATTGTGGTAGTAACTTTTTTTTATTTATTAAGAACCTTAGTGTTGAAAGGCAATCCATGTGGTGTAGAGGGCGAACACCCCTCTCTGTTGATTGGTTATAATTTTAATGATAAGAAAATTTATCAAATTTTAGCATTAAATCGTCCAAATGGTTTGAGAATTGCGCTCCCTCTATTAAGAATCTTGGATCTTCACCTGAACGCAAAGACGATACATTCAATTAAATCGTAATATCCTTGATTGAGTAATGAATTATTTTCTGCATAACTACCAGACTGCGTGCTTACGATTTCACACAGAATATGAACTTATTAAAAAGATCTAATTAATAGCCTCTGTTACATGAGCAGAAAGGAAATTATCTTTTGGGGAAATTTATATAAAAAAAGAGGATGTGATATTATTGCAAATCAGACAAATCTCTACAAGATATCATAAGACACAGAAATTAACAACTGTAGATTACTGTACGACCTACAACAACGAGCAAAGCCAGCTTAGCAAATACACACACAAACACAGTTTTATATATCAATCGCATGCAAATAGTTTTTTCCCTTTCTAAGCCAGTATATTAAATACAATATATATGAATACTTAATGATATATGTTTACTATAGAACTCTTCAAATAGATTTGCATTGTGGTGGTTTTTTACAAATTCAGATTTTGAGGAACTTTTGCCTATGTTGGAAATCATTATCAATTAAAAAATCCTTTCCATAAAAAATGAACACAAATTAATTCATATATAGAATAATCTTGATACTTTTGCCAATTACCTCGTCTCTACAAAATACATTCTGTCAAATACACAAACACACAGTTACATAACAATTGCATGCAAATAAGTTTTTTTACCCATTCTAAGCCAGTATTTAAACTCCAATATATATGAACACTTTATAATATATTTTAACCACATAACTCTTATAACTCTTTAAAAAAAAATGAATTGTGGTGGTTATTCAAATTCACAAATTCAAATTTTGCAAAACTTTGGCCTATGTTTGAAATCATTATCAATTGAAAAATCCTTTTAACAATTTTTTTTAATTATTAACCAATTAAAAAATTTAATAAATATAAAAATATGCCAACTGGGCAGTTTAAATGCCAATATTAACATGATTAAATGGATCAATAATAATAAAAAAACAAAACAATGGCTAACCATTTTCAACAGTGTTGGCTCTACTCAAATTGATCATTCCTTACAAAAATACAACAACACAAATATCAGCAATAACATAGAAATAACATGTTTATAACATTTAAATTTCTAAGGAACTAAACTATAACATTTAAAGTTCTACATTTAAAGTTTCAGGAATAGTTAAGGATGTTCAGTCTCGCTCCACATTGTTTGGGATAACTCCACAGCAAATCTTTGAATCAGTCTTTACAACAACAACTGGTTCTTGCAGTAGTTCAGCTCTTACAACAGTATTTTCAACACTGAAAAAAAGAGTATTATTCAATCATAATGAACACAATAAGGAAAAATATTCATAAGATCATGTAAAAAATTCTTCAGAAAGTTAAGTTTATTTATTGCTTTTTACCAATATTTAGCCATGAAAATTTAGTTGCATAGATATGATCAACCCAAGTACCAAAATTTCTACATCTATAGTCCTTTTGTATCGAGTTGTATCTTACATTTCTAGCTCTGATTTGTTTCTGTAAAGAACATATTGACTTATTATTGTTTACATTTTTGCCCTTTAACTAACAGTTGACTCATTGGCAATATTGCTAAATATATTGAAACTAAGATTTTCTTATAGCCCTACTAGTCATTATCTGCGTCTTCAAAGTCAGTTATTTCCCTAGATAAACAGTTAAAAAAAACCAGAAAATATATAACTGGTGCTAGGGGTCTAATGAACCTGCAGTGATGTGGGAGTTTTCTTAATGTTGACAGCCTTTAATGAACTGTTACGAAGAGCAGCAATAAAAGCACTGTTCCTTTGCTTATTTCAATTTTTCTCTGTTTATATTGTTTGAGAATCACTTTGTTTCAATTAAGGTGGTACCCAACACTTTCACTTAAATAAATTTGGCTCGTATTATTTTCATTAAATTTTGACAAAGTATTTACTTTGACCCTTAGACAAAAATATAAAAATTTCAAAAAATTTGAACGTTTAGCTGATTTTACAGAGTTATCTCCCTGTAGTGTTAGGTACCACCTTAAATTATAATAGGCTTCTGTATAGTTTTAAAAGTATTTACCTTTGTAATTGGAAAGTCTGAAGATGCTGCAAGCGGTTTCTAATCAATGGTCCCAATGGCTGAAACTTCTGGCAAACAGCGACCACTTTCCTTGAAGACTTGTGTATAAGAAAATGTTCCACTTCTACAATTGTATTATCCACCATCTTTATTGTGTAGGAGTTTCTTTTTACAACACGTGAACACTGTTTTGAAAACATCAAAAATCCATTCCTTGAAATCTTTTTGACTATCATGAAGTTGTTGGTGTCATATGTACCACAGAGTCTCACCAATTCTTCCTTCACATTATTTGAGAAATTAAATGTTTTCTGAATCTTGGCAGGGGTGAAGACAACACACTGGTAGGCATCTTCGCCTCCTTTCTGTCGTGCATTACTGCCTTCAGTCATACACTGGTAGAAGTCTCTGAGTTGGTCTTCTTTGCATTGAACTGCCATTGCCTCTACCTTTTTCTGGCACTGAAGGGACCAAAATATCTGCCTGCAAGCATTTCCAGTACCATGAATGCACTTCTTTATATCTCCATTGAAGGACTCGAAAACAAAGCAGGACCAGGCCCAAAGTGGCCCCCACATTCTAACACATCTTGTCAGGTGGATTAAATTGTGTGCATTTAGGCCTACAATACTGTCTATGTACAATAAGTTTAAATTTCCAACAAAGGTTCTTAGAAGGAGATCTGCTCTTCTTAAGTCTGGGAATCTGGTGATTTACCATCAATCTGGAAGCTTGCAACCGTCGTGCCTATTCCAAAACCAAGTAAAGATCATACGGATCCTATTAATTATCGACCAATTGCTCTTACCAGTTGTGTCTGTAAAACACTCGAACGGATGGTCAATGATCGCCTTGTTTGGTTCCTGGAATCCAATGGACTATTAGCCAATATCCAGTGTGGATTCCGACAGGGTCGCAGTACTCTTGATCATCTTGTTCGATTCGAATCATTTGTCCGTAATGGTTTTGCGAAAAATGAGCATGTGGTGTCGGTCGTTTTCGACCTTGAGAAGGCCTATGATACTGCATGGAAATATGGTATTTTAAAAGATCTATTTGATATGGGGTTGAAAGGC
>CM034354.1:17152301-17231249 GCA_019925275.1 Mytilus edulis | reverse complement strand
AATTGCAATTTTCCTGACTAGATACAGAAAATTTTAAGAAAAAATGGTGAATTGAATAGGATAGATCGTACTAAAGATTTCAAACAATGACAATAAGTCGATGAAAACAATATTATTAAGAATATGACTAACAGATAAAACAAGAGTCAAAATCACACCTTAATTCAGTTGTTTTAAATGTTAAGCAACTCTATCTAGAGGCCAATGTTGTGCTGTGCATAGCATAGACATTTAAACTTATACGTGTAAAAATAAACTGAAAAACCCATGACCCATGTTCTCGTAAACATAAACTATATACCGTATGTACGGGGCGCCGGATGAGACTCTTGTGGTTTTGTACTCGAAATTCAATTTTGTACGGACAAAAGTGACTTTTGTTCAACAAAAATGAGTTCAGTTTAACAAATTCACAATTCAACTACAAATTTAAAATTTTGTCATACAAAACTATCTTCCAGTGGACAATAGTCACTTTTTTCATGACAAAATTCATTTTTGTTACACAGACTTGACTTTTGTTACCTAATTTGAAAATTGGGCGACAAAAGTCAATTTTGTCTGCAAATTAGTTTAGTTTGGATTTTGTGAAATACTCACAAAATGTAATCTTGTCTCACACAAGAGACTTTTGTGTTTTAATTTCCATATCAGGTAACAAAGGTCAATTTTGTATGCAAACGATATTTGCATACGTTTTTGACAAAATTGACTTTTGTCATGATAAAAATGAATTTTGTCTACTAAAATGAATTTTGTCATCACAAAAATGAATTTTGTCTACAAGAATGAATTTTGTCATCACAAAATGAATTTTGTCATCACACAATTGAAGTGCTCATAAAACTATATGTATCACATAGTTTTGTAAGACAAAACTGATTTTGTTATGACAGATTTGAGTTTTGTACAAAACCACAAGAGTCCCATTCGGGGCCCCGTAGTATGACCGTTTGAGTACACATTTTTGTTTCGTTTGTCGAAAAGAAATTACCTACAATTTCAATCAGTAAAAGAAAACATCTTATCTTATTTTTTATTGTACATTATACCTTATCAGCGAATACTGGCAATCACAGAGTTCAAGCTCAGTGTATTAATTAAAAATGTTGTGTGTGAGGTCATTCCTAAACGGTACAGAGAGACAAAATTGTTTAAAAACAAACTTTACAGATTTACAAAATCAATATAAACATTAAGAATGTATTCGAAATATAAACAGCTAAATGATGTTATCCAATAGAAAAAATATATGGCTGGCGAAAAATAAAAATACATCTTCCACACTTGATAAATCATACAATTTCTAAAAATTAAAACAGGACAAGTTTTGAAGAAAACAAAAAACAGCTTCATATTAGATACAACTCGCGTCTGGCGTATTAAATTATAAGCCTGGTTCTTTAATAATAATTAAAAACAATTCATATATCTGAAAATTGTCTACTCAACTATTAATCAAAATTGTTTAACTTTATACTGAACATACCTGCTCAGTCCTTCTCTAACAAAGAAATGCTCAAGATCAAAATAAACTACACATTGAAATACTGTTGGGTAGGCGGAAATACAAGAAATGTCAATGTACATGCTGTATTGTTGAGCACAGCTGGTGCATAATTAAAACTTGCATGTAGATATATAAATAGTAAATCAATGAAACTACTTGAAAACATAGTCTGGTAATTAACAATATGCAAACTAAGTACTTTAATATAGCTTCTTTAATCAGTGCAAAAAAAATAATTGCAATGATATATTTTTCGGACAAGAGTGATTAGAATTTAGTATGCAAATTTTTCTTTTGCTATCAATATTGACCTGATAATACATATGTCTTCAAATATTTGGCTTTATGCGGTCCTAGTGGTAAATCCAGAAGAGCGCTTCGGACAAATAAAATGTTAACTTGTTGCTAGCATCTTTTTTTTAAAAGACACCATTTGCTATTTTGTATCAGTATTGTTGGTTTTTTTTTTGTATTTTGAGATGATCTCTTGTTTTTGTAACCTGTAATCGTAGATGTAAAGTGTTATCCTAGGTATAGATCTAGGGTTCGCAAATGTCTAATAATCATGCTTATTACAGTACGAGAATATATTTTTGTAATATTAAGTATTAGAGCATAGATTTTCGACAAATTTCTTTATCAGACGAGTGTAATTGAAAATAACTTATTTCTCCGTTTTAAGATTAATTTCAACTGAGTATATCTCCTTATATAAATATAATTTGTATATTAGCATGATTACATCCCGCTCGCTTTTCTTAAAATATGACAGTACTACTTTGTAACAACCAAACAACTAAAGCTGATCCCAAAAACCTTTTTTCAAAAATGGCATATTGCTTCAACAGACGTAGATGAATTAAATAAACAGATTTTGGTACAGTTGGCTGGTTAATGAATCCATCTAAAAAAAAAAAGGCAAGAATTAAATTGCTTAAAAGATTTTCTATAAAAAGATAACTATAAAAAGCAGTTATGTAGTTGAAATGTTGCCGCCATCAATTGATAATCTGATAGTCGCAGACAAAGATTTTATGGCAACTTATATCAATAGAATGATAAATATCAGTTGTTCGACTCAAACAAAAAACCTGTTGAGCTCGTTCGCGCGAATGTCAAACAAAAGTGTTTTTTTTGCTATTGTGACTTTATACTTATTTTAAGTATCGATTAGTATCGGTCATAGACTATCAAAACTAGGTATCCTTATGAGTTATTTAATCGTTTGTAACCTTTTTACGGACGCCTTCACGAGTTGATTGACTGTCATGGAATAACCGTTTCACAAATGATATCGTATATGTTCCTTACGTCGTAACTACAATCCCCTTCCCTTTCATGAATGTGACCTTCTGATTAAGACTATTTACCGGATTTGTTATCACATAAGCAAAACGACGAGTGCAACATGTGGAGCAGAATCTGCTTACCCTTCCGGAGCACCTAATATCACCCCTAGTTTTCGGTGGGGTTCGTGTTGCTTATTCTTTATTTTTCTATGTTGTGTCATGTTTACTATTGTGTGTCTGTTTGTCTTTTTAATTTTTATCAATGGCGTTGTCATTTTATTTTCGATTTATGTGTTTGTCTGTCCCTCTGGTATCTTTCGTCCCCCTTTTATAGAGTACACATGAAATATCTGGCAGTGAATGACATAAGGCACGTTTCCAAAGTACTTGTTATTAATTAAAAAAAATGCATGTACATTGATTGTATTGTAAGACGTTACGTAACTTTATTAGTCACTGTTTTAGTAAGTACAAATAAATCATAAAACATACAATACAGCCAATGTAAAACATACCATACAGCCAATGTAAAACATACCATACAGCCAATGTAAAACATACCATACAGCCAATGTAAAACATATCATACAGCCAATGTAAAACATACCATACAGCCAATGTAAAACATACCATACAGCTAATGTAAAACATTCCATACAGCTAATGTAAAACATACCATACAGCCAATGTAAAACATACCATACAGCCAATGTAAAACATACCATACAGCTAATGTAAAACATTCCATACAGCTAATGTAAAACATACCATACAGTCAATGTAAAACATACCATACAGCCAATGTAAAACATACCATACAGCCAATGTAAAACATACCATACAGCCAATGTAAAACATACCATACAGCTAATGTAAAACATTCCATACAGCTAATGTAAAACATACCATACAGCCAATGTAAAACATACCATACAGCCAATGTAAAACATACCATACAGCCAATGTAAAACATACCATACAGCCAATGTAAAACATATCATACAGCCAATGTAAAACATACCATACAGCCAATGTAAAACATATCATACATCTAATGTAAAACATATCATACAGCTAATGTAAAACATATCATACAGCCAATGTAAAGCATACCATACAGCCAATGTAAAACATATCATACAGCCAATGTAAAACATACCATACAGCTAATGTAAAACATACCATACAGCCAATGTAAAACATTCCATACAGCTAATGTCAGCCATTAGTCAAGATCACATGTCTAATATAAATAGCATACTTATATTTTCTATTTACTAAAAAAAATAAAAATACTACGAATAAACCTGTCACATACAGAAGACAATACTTAAACGTAACAAAATCGTAAGTTCTGGTATTCACTAATAAAAAGATAAGTTGATAATATACTTGTATAGGGTTTTGTTTCAATGTTGACTGCCGGAGTTAAGTATACATGCATATGTTACATCTATAGTTATTGTTTGTTGCTGTTAGTAGCTGCCATATATTTCTTTCGTAAAAATGCTAATTTGCATGTCAACTATCCCATATAATTCGAATCCTTTCATTAGTCAAAAGGGAAAATACAACTCATTATCACTGTTGATAACACATTTGGTTATGAAATATGTACCCCAAAATAGTTTTGGACAGTGTGCCCTAGAATAAATTCTTGCTGTACTATCTAAATGCAATCGTGGACAATTCTCCTCTACAATAAGTTCTGTCAATTCCGTCCACTTTGTAAAATCCCCGAATGATACTTATCACTGATGTTTAAATTACGGAATGTATCTCCCTCATGCAAAGCTCTGATTCCTTTCACGGATTTGGCTATACTTTTTTTTTTACCTTTTGGATTATAGCTCTTCATCTTTTATATAAGCGTTGGATTTCAAATATTTTGGCCACGAGCATCACTGAAGAGACATGTATTGTCGAAATGCGCATCTGGTGCAAGACAATTGGTACCGTTACTGTTATTGTACTCACAAGGACAACACGACAGATGCAACTCGTGGAGCAGGATCTACAATTGTGTGAACCACTGCCGATCCCCATGTTTTAATTGTACCGATGATTTCATGTTGTTCAGCAAGTTTTATATTGCTTTTTTATTGAATAAATCTTTTGTATATCTGCTTCGTTTTTCTACCCCATTGCACTTCTAGGGTAGAACTTTTTGTGGTGTAAAATTGTTATAAGGAACAGCATGACTGATTTTAAAATGATTTTAGGGATTTAAATAGTGGATTAAACACCAGTGCAAAGAAAATAAAATATACTTAAGTTTGAAAACAAATCTACATGTTTACGATCAGAAAACATGTAATAGTTGAGTAACCTTGCACAGGTGTGTAATTTTATGGAAGACTTGTAATTGAATATGCACAGAGAATAATTATACATGTATTTTTTTAATCGTTGAGTTATTGCGTAGGACGTTTCAAAAACTCGACTATTTTACTTACAAACAAACACGTAATTTTAATTCAGATAATATAAGTGAATAGTTAACAAAAACACTGCAGTAAATTTTATGTCACAAGCTGAAGTCAGGAACCTCTAGTCATTGTTAGTTGTATGTTTTGTCAAATTACGATTCAGTTATATGATGTATTTGTTTCGGAGTTAAATGTGAAGTCCATATACTATAAGAAACAATATGTGGTTAGGGGCCAGCTGAAGACTACCTGTGGATGCTGCATTTTTCCCCTCAGAGGCAGATTTAAGGGGGGGGTTTCTGGGGGGAAATTTTGTTGCTTATATAGGGAATCACTGAAGCGTGACTAGAGCGGGCCCCCTCGTAGGCAGTCAGTGGGCCCCAACTTATGAAAATTTCTAGATTCGCCAGTGCCCCTGATTGAAACATTCCCAGTTTTCATTCTCAATTTTTGTTTTAAACTAAGAGAAGATACAAAGGTATCAAAGAAAAAGAGAGGAAAGCAAACAAGGCTCTATATCATGCTTTCCATAGAACGAGGGATTGAGCAATATTACTCACATGTACCTCAATAGCCACTGTAGTAGGTACAAATAAATCATAAAACCTACCATACAGCTAATGGCAGCCATCAGTCAAAATTGCAGAGACGATATCAATACAATCAGGGTTCCCGTTGGCGGTCGCCATTTTTGCATATTTGAAAAACAAATAAAAAGTGTAGCGATTAAATCATAATTGGCAAAATATTTTGCGAAAGAAACATAAAATTCCAGTTCATATTTTTTAACCCATCTTGTATACTTTTTCGGGTTTCTCAGACTTAACCTTATCAGACAATATTCGGAATTCACCTTGAACTCATTACGAGATGATAGAAAATCAAAAACTAGCTGATTGCGTTTTATAGATGTAGACAACAATAAACTAATTGATAAAAGTGTTGATTGCATTATTTTACGAAATGATGTGATCAAATTGCGTCACACACAGTGCAGATACTACTCTGTACGCCATCCGGAAGTCGTGATTTTCGAAGAACTTTTTGGATCACATTTTAAATTTGATGGATATACTGAATTAAACGGTAAGTTGATCATCTGTACATTGCTTAATGATTAATTCAGCTGACATAAAATTCTCAAATGGTTAAGAATTAAATTCAGCACATTCATTATTCGTATCTTTGCCTTAATCAAGATATTTTCAAGTGCATCACTTAGGCAAATCAGTCGGTGAACCTAAAAACAATAATTTTATCCTCTTAGTGTACACATTAACGTATGAACCAGATTGAATTAACTAAATGACGTATATTTCAAGTAGGGTAAAAGTTTCAACCAGATCGTTGAAGCCACAAATAAAAAAAATACACGAGTTTGAATTTCTCACTGTACGATCAGTCTCGCTTGTATATTTTAAAACTGTATGATCAATCTTTATTTCACTGTATTCTAGTGGTGATTTCAAAGTTATATAAGCGAAACATTTAGAATGTGGCATTTTCTAAATAACACAAATATATTTTAATAAATTCACATCCTGAAAACTTATGAAACATGTGATATAGCTTGATAGGGTGTACTCGACTTAATACATTAAGTATAAGGATGTTTAAATGTTGCTAAAATAAAAGGAAGGTGTGTTGTATATATAACTTTAGAAATGTCCTCCGTTATACTTACATTTGTACTCACACAGAGATTTATTGTTATATAAAATTGCATGTAATTACACACATTCGAGGCCGTACTGTAGCCTATAATTGATCACAGTTCCTTCACTTTTTATGTAGAGCTGTCTCTTTTAACTTAATTGTACTTCTGTTCCACATTTCTTCTTAACAAGTAACAACAGTTCCGACGAAGTATTACGTGCATGATTCACATTTTGGAATAATGTTTTTATTGTCCTTCTTAATTTCAGCAGGTATCAGATTGAAGTTTTGTGTTCGGACATTTGTAATGGATGGCGAAACATGTGTTGCAACTTTCAACTTGAATTCTTCCGAATTATGACGAATTATGCAATGATCTACAAGTTCTGCAAAATCCTTTGACCGTAAATATGTGCAATAAAAACAACAAACTCTGTCATTGGATAATCTTGATAAAGAAATATATTTTTCGTTTACTTGAATGCATTACAGTATTAATACTGGTTTGAATTTAACATGTACATTTCATAAACAGTTTTCACATAACAAAGTAAGTGGACTAGATATTAATGTTGCGCCTCCATTTACTCCATCCCAAAATGTTCCTCAGGGTCGACTTATACCAACTTTTAGTCTGAATGTTTCTATAATGGGGAAGATGTAAATGAAAAATGAAGATATAGAAAACATAGCCGACTCCCATGGAAAATCAAAACAAGAGCCTTTCAGAAGGCAGCTATCCAGATTTTTTAGAATTTATTCATATCTTGAATTTTTCAATCTTTCAAGAACCATCTCTCTAGAACGTTGAATGTGAAAATCATCAATATCATACTTGAACTCCGTGTTATCGTCAGTAACAACATATAAAAGTTTGAAAAGATGTTCAAAGCACTTTAGAAATATAGGAGTAAAGAAATGAAGAGAAAAGTCACCGTAGGCAAAACCGTCCTGTTAGCCAGTTGGAAATCATCGCTTCGAAAATCACGACTTCCGGATAACGTACAGATTAGTATCTACACTGTGCCACATGTCATCTAATTTAAAAGGATTTTAAATACAAGTTTCCAAGGCACGTGTTTAAAGCTTAGTTTTACGTCTCCTCGTTATGTTTATTTTAATAATTTTAATGGCTCAGGAAAGATAACTGTTGTTATTATGAGAACTCTTAAAAAGCAATAACGAAATCCGAATACAACTTTTGCCTTTGAATTTGATAGAAATAATTGATTTGAAGTGGATACCACTACCAGTACTTTAATTCATGTCTCGGAATTTTCGAAAATCGGTACGATCTAGTACAGATACCGCCTACATCAGAATTTTACTGGTTTCTTAAAACAAAATGTATCATTCTAACGTGCATTCTAATAGTTGGATATATTGGAAATTAACTGTTGATTTGAAAATTCTGAGCTTTTTTACAGATCATATATATTCTAATGCGTTGTGTAGTTTAAAGTATGTAAATACTCAAACCGTGCAATTAAATCAAAATAGTTTGAAGACATCAAAATGAAGATATACACTTTTCTTGTCCATTCGTTTTTGATGCGTTTTGTTATTTGATTTTGCCATGTCGTTATGGACTTTCCGAATTTATAAATGTATAATTATTATAACGTTAGGAATGCCCCAACCGTAGGACAAAAAAAACGTGATTTCATTGTATTCTTAATTCGTAAGCGTTTTAATCATGTAAACAATACCGTGTTTTTTTTCTTTTTCATGGATGCGTTCGCATCCTTTTACTTCTCATTGTAAGTGAGTTTGGCCATATATCAGTTAAACAAAGGATATTTTGTCATCATGGAAACTTTTTATGTAATATTTGAATATAATGAAAGGATTATATTATGAACACACCGACTGCCATAAGTAAAACAATAACTGCTTACATGTACGGATCACTGGCGTTTATCCAGAATTTGTTATTGGGTTTTGTGTTGATAAATCGTTTATTTTTTTACAGTTTGTTGTGCACTTATTGTATTTGGTTGTTTTCGTTTTCGTTTTGCCTGTCCCTTAGTTTTTGCTTTCATTTATTGACTACAATTTCATAAAGTGTGACGTACATATATAACAACAGACTAATTTTCAACCTGATTCCATTCATAAACACAACCTTTTTTTTTGGTATAGGCAACATAGGCTTTGTTCATTGTTGAAGGTCGTACGATAACCTATAGTTGATTATTTCTTTGTCATTTGGTCTATTTTGGAGAGTCGTTTCATCAGCAATCATACCACATGTTAATTTTTTATATCAAATAACTGCATTATGGACTTAAAATGGAAAATTGAGAATCGAAATGGGGAATGTGTCAGGGAGACCACTACCCGACCGAGGGCAAACTACAGCCGAATACAATAAACGCGTCTTCAACACAGCGAGAAAATCTCACTCCTGGAGACATGTTCCAGCTGGCACCTAAAAATATGTACTTATTCTGTGAAACGACTTCATCATGTTCATACTAAACTAAAGGATGTACACCTCTGAGGAGCACAAAATTTCTAGAATTAAACTTTTTTCTTAACCTGATTTTGGGGGTAATAAGACTGTTACAAAATAATTGGTGAAGAAAAAATTATATGGTGGTGCACTTGTTTTTTTTGCTACAGCCCTTTGAAAATGACCACTTTTAATGATTTTACCATTTTTCATCGGTTTTTACCTTTTTTGGGCTATTATTGGGAAAAAAATCAAAGTTCCACAATTAAACTTTTTTTCATACTTTCTATACAGATGAAGTGGACCAATCTAAATACATTTTACTTAAATAAACTATAGGTAGGTGTTAATATAAGACAGTTTTATCATATTAAGACGCTTTTTTCTGTAAAATTTACCATGCTGTCAATTTTGTGTTTTTGTAATTTTTCTATGAAATTTGAAAAGACCAAAAAGATATGGGATGTACATGATTCTTGTAAAATCAATTTGTTCTATGCCTAACCCATTTTTTCAAAATTTTGGCTAAAAATACTGACTCGATTGGTTGTAAAATTTGAAAACTGGATTACTTTAAAAAAAACTTGTAAATACACATTTTTTTCACAGAGTTATGTTTGATTATATTTTTTTTAATTCATTGGTATTTTCCACTTGTATCACATGTTTTGGAAAAAAATCAAGAACGAGATTTCAACGAGACTTATTGAGACTGAAAAATCAGAAGAATACATCCTTAATGCAGCGGTTCTCATTACTTAAAAGTGACTGGTATAACTGAAAATTATTTTTCGTCTCACATTTATTTACTGTTGCTTTACCAATTGATTCCTTATTTTTTCATCAGTACACAGTTAATGAGTTGTATAGATTGTGAGACGTTTTAGAACATTTCAGATTTTTCAATAGTGAGTATAACGAGTGGGATATTACATAAAGTACTGAACCCCAACCAAACCCTCACCCATCCAAATTATCGAGCCAGATCACTTCTAATTAGCAAACGTTGTATTGTCCATATTCTATTTCTGCCTATCTGTATTGATGATTCTTGAGAACCAGTTGCCGTTACAACCATCGTTTTTCATCGTGTACACCAAATTGAAGTTCCGATTTCCCCGGTGTACACAAAATTTTATTTTGTAATACCTGTTGCATATGAAACAACAACAGACGATACTGGAGTGTGTTTTCCTATCACTTAGATAAGTTCCTTGTAAAGAAAAACTTTATTTATACCTACGCAATGACCAAAACAATTGAATTTAAGTGAACGTTATACAAGAATATTTTGAAGTGTATATAAAAACAATATCACAAGAAAACAAGAAAACATTCGTGGATACTTAATTTCACGGTTCTGTCGAGGTATGCATACAAGCCTTTAGAAAATTTATCAGTGTTGCACATTTAATTTCGTGGATTACCTGTACCCACGAAATCCACGAAAATGTGTATCCTACGAATAATAATGAATCCACAGAATACGTGATTCGGAATATTCACAGGGGTGTTGGTCATATTCCTTGTCAGTGTTTTACATTCCCTGAGCCAAGGCCAGACCCCGTGAAGTACAAATAACAATTATACTATACTGAATAAAATTGAGAATGTAAATGGGGAATGTGTCAAAGAGACAACAACCCGACCAAATAAAAAAACAACAGAAGAAGGTCACCAACAGGTCTTCAATGTAGCGAGAAATTCCCGCACCCGGAGGCGTCCTTCAGCTGGCCCCTAAACAAATAGAAGGCCGTACTTTAACCTATAATGGTTTACTTTTTAAATTGTTATTTGGATGGAGAGTTGTCTCATTTGCACTCACACCACATCTTCCTACATCTATATACTAGTTCAGTGATAATGAACGCCATACAAATTTCCAAATGGTACACAAGAAACTAAAATTAAAATAATACAAGACTTACAAAGGCCAGAGGCTCCTGATTTGGGACAGGCGCAAAAATGCGGCGGGGTTAAACATGTTTGTGAGATCTCAACCCTCCCCCTGTAGTCGGTTTCACAAAAAACTTTCGAAAAAGATGCATCATTGTTCATAACTTACGATCAATCTTAATCATGATATTTCAGGACAGAGGTTTCCCCTCAAACTGTTCTACCTACCGTGTAGCTGCATACATATAGGCTTTAAGAACCAAAGTTTCTTTATTTTCAATGTTTGAAAATTGAACAGATGTCACAAAGACTAAATTGACCGATAACGAACATTTGTCGTAGAGGGCCGCATATGTGAGCCATTTACAATCCAGTCCTCATTTATCCGCCAAAGTGAATCTTAATATCCTGATTTATTTCCATGCTGATTCAAACCAGAAACATTATCATTTGCTGCTTCTGGAAAATAAGCAGTGGTGTTGGGGAGGAAGACCAGACGGGTCACTGAAGTCATTGAAAGATGGTATTGGGGTGGAAGATCAGACGGGTCAGTGAAGTCATTAAAAGGTGGTATTGGGGAGGAAGATCAGACAGGTCATTGAAGTCATTAAAATGTGGTATAGGGGAGGAAGATCAGACAGGTCATTGAAGTCATTAAAAGGTGGTATTGGGGAGGAAGATCAGACGGGTCATTGAAGTCATTAAAATGTGTCGAGGGGATGTAAAACGCTAAAAAAAAATCGCCAAAATAGCGGATATTTGAAACTTTAACATATCATATTTGTTACATTTTTAACACCGGACCGATTAATACATTTTTTTTTTCTAAGAACACCAGTTAAAATGAATAAGTAGTGCAACTAGTTAAGCAGAAACTACGAACAGTTCTGTCGCGTCTTAGTACTTGTTCAGAAGGTTTTAAAGGCTGCGTGTCGCTAAATATCTTGTTTCTTTTATAGTTTTTCGTTTCTTATTTTTAGAACAAATGCTTTGGCAAACCCATCGTTATTGATATTGCTTTGGAGTAATCATACTGAACGTCGATAAATATTATTTATTCAAATTTTGTTTTCTATTCTACCTTTATTTGTTTTGATATCTTTGTCATATTCATATTTGTCTGTAGTCTTTTCTTTTATTTTTTTTGCCCTTCAGTTTTCATTAAACATTCACATATTTATCTTTTGACAGATTCAAGCTTTTAAGGATAGTCAGCAAAATTTAGGCGCTTCAACAGCAGCATTCGATAGAGCAATTGAGACAACAAGAGCTAATATCAAGTGGATGAATAGTAACTTACAGATTATAAAGGATTAGTTACAAAATCTACCTTAGTTGAAAAAACAACGCAATTGTTTTTTTCAAAATGATTACACTGTCCATATGTTTGAATAAAATTTAAAAAATACAATTCTTTATGCTGTTGCTAAATGAAAAACAAAAGTGTTCGAACGTAACATGAAATCGAGATGTGTAAAATATAAACTTATTAGCTAGATGGGATGTTACTGTTGAGAAATTGGAGGTTGACAGTTAGACATTAGAGTATAAACGGTTGAAATAATTAAATAATTAATTTTCTAAACATTTCTCACTTAACATTCATCCTTATGGGTACAACTTGTGGAGCAGGATTTGATTACAGGCCTGGAACATTAACGATAATTCATGTATTGTTGTTTTGGCGATCGTATCGCTTAGTCCCCACTTTTCTATGTAGGATTTTTCAGACCGTTGATTGTATGTTATCGATATTATTCTTAGTCACTGTATGTTCTGGTGTTTTTCTCTCTGCAAATAACTTTTTGACTTGTCCCTTTGGTATCTGCAACCCTGATTTTGGACCATCTGCTCAGGGTGAATCACCATAAAAAGTTTTATTTATAGAAAATTTGAAGTCAACTTTTAGTAATGAGGCAGGGCATAACCCACAAAAAATGCTGCTTTAAGGTTTACTATTAACCAACGTGATTTAAATTCTTTTTGTAACAACTGTCACATTCCGTAGAAAATAATGGATTTAACCTGTTATATAGCTAGCTAAACTCATTTGTGCGCCATTTCTCTTTGCTACGCAGCTTTTCACGAACAGTTGTTTTGCCTATGAACATATTCTGATACATATAGTATGCCTACGCGCATATTCCCAAACAGTTTTTTGCCTACGCAATATTTGCTGCAGGAAAAGGGGGTTATTCTTCTAGAAGGAATACAATATGAGCAATAATATATTTATTAGTTTATATAGAGGCTGTTATAGTAAAGTTTTATACTACAAAAGAACTTATAACGCATACCAGCAAGTATAAATGTAATAGAAATGGTAATTAATTATTTGGGTTATCTTTCTTTCTTCTGTTAGTTGTAATGTTGAAGTAGCATCGCCTTATTAAAATAAACAGTACCAATTTCACTTCACCAGTTGCGTTTTCGACAATTTGTATATCTTTGAACAGTGAAGCAAAGATCCAACATTTTGTAAATTCAAAATCCAATGCAATCGTTGAAGAGGTGATCGACTTAACGTATAGTCAAAAACACTAAATGAATTAATCTGCATGCAGCATTTACAAATTATTATTTTCTTATTATCTTATCGTGTATACTCTTTATCAGTGATCAAGTGAACATTATTTACCATTTTGCTATTAAATTGATTGGTTGTTAGTTCTCTCAGCACTCTTTTATCGTGACGGTAAGTTCCAATAAATGGAGGAAGACGTCTTTCAAAAATATAACCATTTGACAGCAAAACTGGCTATCACTATCAATTAAGATCAGAAAATTATAATGAACTTGTTGACAAACTTTGTGTTTTTTTAATCTTTGGAGATTGTAAGGACCTCGTCTCCCTTTTTACTGAAATTTTGGTAAATTTCTAAAAAACAATCATCTCATTGAAGCTCAATAAATTCCATCATTTATTGTCACCTCATTGGAGAACAATTATGTTTCCATATATTACCATAGGAGGTTAGTATAATTTTGTTAATTACAATGTTTTATAACGAAAATAAGGTCCATGACCCCAGTTTTTACATTGAATATTGAGGTACTTTTTAACAGAAGTATTTCATGGACGCAGAAAAATGATGTTCTATCGAAAAGAAGGGCGAAAGATACCAAAGGAACAGTCAAACTCATAAATCAAATTTATGCAATAATTAGCCAGCATTGTTTTTTTTTTTATATAATTCCATAAGAGTGCATAATTATGACGTCATTACGATATCACAATAGTTATAATGAGCCAACGTTTGTTGAATATGGTTTTTTTATATATCTTTAGATAATTTATCATCATTTGTTTTTTAATTTTTATAACTAAAATGACTTTCATTCAATTTTAGGGCCAATGTGAACCATTCAAGAACATACTCCTTTATTTGGAAATATAGACTGATAAAAAAGGTCTCTGGGTTTAATTTTGTACTTAAATCTTTTGAAGTTGGTAATAATTTGAATATTCAAGTCTAGAACTATCTAACCACATGATCAATTTTGTAATTTCCACCTGCAACATCATTTCGACATAGTTCCATTAGCATGAATGGCCACCGCATGAAAACGTACGGAGGAAATGATATACAAGGTCGAAATGCGTCGACCTAATTTAATTTATTGATATCAATTTTATTACTATTTGGGATGATATGACGAATAAGTACAACGCACTTGTTGTTAACAGTTTAATATCAAACTTTTAAATTCGATTGAATCGATTTAAAACATAATAAAAAATCTGTAACAAAATACTGACGAAGGCGGAGTTTCAACGATTTACATTGTTCAATTTTCCTGTGTTTTTTTAATTGCCTATAAAATAAATGTTTATATCATGTGATGTTGTATAGTGTTTAACAATCTTACTTTTGATTAATATACTATTCAACAATGTTATTGCTGAGGCTTGGTATCATCTTGGTATTAGGTATGTATGCATACTCATTTTACAAGTTTTGTATTAATTATATGCTGTCTTTGGGATATTTCAAACATATCCAAAGTAATGTGCAGCTTAAAATTGCTAATACAGGAACTGCGTGGTTTTTTTTTAAATTAGGTAAGAATAAAAATTGGAAAATGATGAAATCACTCATTATCTTATATACAATATATATACAAACATATGTTCCGTGCAGAAAATCTTAAATTAAATTCAACAGTAGTTTATCCATTTTCAAATGTCGTAAATCGATTAAGAAAATAGATGTCAATATAAAAAACAAATGTTTATCGAACGCAATCTAAAATGCTTGTGAATATAACTGTTTCATTTATTCAGAACTTTATCGATAATATTTTTTTGGCATATTACTATATTTGTAAATAATAATTTATCAGCCCTAACAAAGTATGTGATGGCACATAACTTTCATATTCTCATATTCAGTTAAGTGATTGACATGTTCTATCTTATGTTTATTAATTTGAACCTCCGATAAAAGCTGATATTGATTTGGTTGTTATCTAAGAGAATACATGTTGCTTAAATGTCTTTTGAACAAACTGTGATAACGTTGGGGCAAACTTTCACAGCATCTGATAAATTCATTTCAAATATCCTAATGTCTTGTCAATCCTTGCGTGGTGCTTATTAGAAGCGACATCGGATATTCTGAAGTCTTTAGCATAATGATATAATGTAGCAACTGAAATGTTCCATTTCGAACAGACTGAATTAACTTTCGACAAGAATTAACGCATATCCAATGCAAGAGGACGAAGTTTTTAAAGTCGCTCTATTTGAAGTTTATCGCACCTTTACAAAACATAATTTACAATCAAACCCAATCACAACTGTTTTAATTTACAGGCTTAGGTTTGGAAGCCATGCACGAAGGTATAGCCAAACGACAAGCAGATCAATATCGAAGAAAAGTCAGACCAGCTGATAAACGCCCTTGCCCAGCTGGAATGCGTGACGACGGTACAAGTTGTTGGAAAGATTCATATGGAAGAGGAGCCGGTCGTGTTCCGGATAAAGCAAATTGTCCTCCTAATCAACGCGACGACGGGACAAGTTGTTGGTTAGATAGCTACGGAAGAGGTTTTGGCAGAACACCTGATAAAAGAGCATGTCCTTCTGGACTACGAGATGATGGTACCAGTTGTTGGAGCGATGCACATATATATGGAAAGGGATGTTGTTGCACATTATGGGGTTGTTGTAACAACTGTCCGGGTCGTTATCATGACGATGGATGCACGTGCAGGAAAACAAATGTAGGCATAAAAGTGTCACTCTTCCAACGACAAGGGTGTAGATCGAACGAAGAGATGAATGGACGTCTTTGCTATCCAAAATGCAAAGGTGGATACCATGCAAGTGGATGCTGTATATGTACACCAACTGGCGGCCCAGGTATTCGGAAAACTCTTGCACAAAGGCAAAGTTGTCGTAATAGCGAAGAAAGACTCGCCGAACTGTGTTACCCTAAATGTAAAGATGGTTATAGACCTGTAGGATGCTGTGTTTGCGAACCAAATGACGGACCCGGTATAAAGGTCACAGGACCTCAGAGACTGTATTGCAAAGAAAATGAAATCAAACTGAATGGCGTTTGTTGGGAGACATGTCAAAGTGGCTACACTGATCATGATAATGGAGGCGTCTGTAAGAAATCTTAGAGAGAACAAATGAACCGACAATAAAAACCGAAGTTGTCATATTATTATTTACTATCTTCATCTCTGTTTGCTAATAGAATAAACTTTTTAGCACTAAATGTTTATCTATTTTATTTTTCATACGATTATCTATATGAATATATGATGTGGGAAAACGGCAATGAAACGACAAAACAAACCATAATTATCTATAGGATAATATACAATATCAAACCAACTTACTTTAAATCTTTCTCTAAATCCTTTGATAGATACAAATATTTGGTTCATTAAAGTAAAGAGATTTATTATGATTTTCAATGAGACAACTATTTACCAAAGTTCACATGAAGTGGACGTAAGCAATTATGAGCAACCGTGCGGCCTACATCAATGAGAAAACCCCATACCATATAGTCGGCTATAAAAAGCCCCGACATGTATTGCAAAACAGTTTACGAAACACAAATACTAGTATCACAGACATGAACCAATGACAACCACTGAACTACAGGCTCCTGACTTGAGACAGTATAAATAAAAAAACGTGATATGAGTGCCAATGAGACTCTCCATCCAAGTCACAATATATATATAGTTAACAATTATAGGTTAAAGTACGGCCTTCAACACTGAGCATTGGCTCACAGCGAGCAGCAAGTTATAAATGGCCCAAAAATGAACAATTAAAACAGGAAATCTAACGGTCTAATCTTTATAAAAAACGAGAATCGAGAACATCTATGAAACACAAAAATAACCGCAACCACTGACCAACAGGTTCCTGACTAAGGAAAGGTACATAAAAATGCAGCGGGTTTAAAGATTTTAACAGGCGCCAACTTTCACCCTAATATAAGACATTATTGTAAAATTACGACACAAAAAGACACCCTCTACTCTTAAGCCTTCCTAAACCTGGGGTAGTGGTGTAACAGCAAAAAATAAGAACATACTTGAGAAAAATTAGTTGAAAAAAGCTTAACTCATTAGATCGATACAAAGCAGAAAAAAATTTAACAAAAAGACGTGGCAGGGTATTTATTCATTCCTTATTCATTCCTAACAACTGGCCGACCGTACAAAACCCTCATGGGTAGCCAAAGTCGTTAAACAAAAAACCTCATCATCATCCTAACAACAACTCTGAGAGTACTCGCACATACTGATAGCTAGTTTAAAGCCAATAACAACTAGTAAAAAAATCATGTATCTAAGACTTAAATATCAATCAGCCTAAGGCTTCTTGAAAGGGTCAGAAATCCTTTGGCTCATTGTACATTGTGCATGAATACGTTGCATACGTTGTTATTACTGAGACTTACAGTTTACCAGAGGAGGTATCGGTCCAGGGTTGATAATAACATAGAATCACATTGAAAATACCAGGCTTATAATTTAGTATGCCATACTTGCGTTTTGTCTACATGAGATTCATCAAAATTCATTTGTCATGTCGTTTGCTGCTGTATATGATATTTGGTTTTCCTTTTTTTTTTGTTTTCTAAAAAATCAGACCGGTAGTTTTTCTCGTTTGGATTCTTATATTTACTTTTTTTCATTTCGGGGACTGTTACAGATTGTTCATTGTTGATCATTAACTTCTACGTCACTAGGTATCTTTTGTGAGTTGTCTCATTGGCAATCATGCCATATCATCTTATTTTTATATTGCCTTTTTCATAAAATAATCAAAATCTAAGTTAAATCCATTAGTTCTGTCTTTACTCATTGCACTTAGATCTTTATAAACGAGCGGTGACGAAAGAAAAGGAACTTCCTATTTTATAACTATGAAGTATTTGGTTACATATGTGTGTAAAGTGTTACGTATTAGAATTTCGTAACAGTAACGCGTAGATGTATTTACTTGAATTAACAATGGACTATAAATGAAATACTAACGTATTTGTTCTATGTTTCTTCTTTCATTCAAATGTATGTATATGCATATGATTTGCATATGATGAAGACCTAATCTTTCCATCAGTTAAATTGAGGTCTGAAGCTGGCATGACACTAACTGCTTTAGTCCTTTGTTAATTTACGTATCATTGTCATTTTGCTTAGTTTCTTCTGTCACCTATTCTAACATCGGACTCGGACTTCTTTAAACGGTTTAACTGTGCGTATTGATGTGATTGTTTATTCTACATTAGCTAGAGGTATAGGGAGAATTTTTTTTTAAATTTTGGTTCATTTATATTTTTCGGAATTTAGTGTGAGTAGATAGATATAGGAAGATGTGGTGTGAATGCCAATGAGACAACTCTCCATCCAAATAACAATTTAAAAAGTAAACCATTATAGGTTAAAGTACGGCCTTCAACACGGAGCCTTGGCTCACACCGAACAACAAGCTATAAAGGGCCCCAAAATTAATAGTGTAAAACCATTCAAACGGGAAAACCAACGGTCTAATCTATATAAACAAACAAACGAGAAACGAGAAACACGTATATATAACATAAACAAACGACAACTACTGTACATCAGATTCCTGACTTAGGACAGGTGCAAACATTTGCAGCAGGATTAAACGTTTTAATGGATCCAAACCTTCTCCCTTTTTCTGAAACAATAGCATAACATAACAACATAGAAAAACATACGATAAAATATCAATTGGCAGACTTAACTCAATCAAAAAACGTATGATTACACAATGAACGAATAAATTTGATCTGCGATATCTGAATACAAATGCACAGTTAATTAAATATTAGAGACAAACATTCATGACCAAAAAGCTAACAAACAAATTAAAACACAGGACATCACTGAGAAATATTTAACCAATCAATGTTCACTTTAGAAAAAAAAACGTTTTTTTTATAATCTTGAAGTTTATACAAATGTTGTAAGAATAAGTGAAAAATTGAAGATATTACAAATAATCAAAGCTGGTGAACAGACAAGATCCATATAAATAAAAAATAACAAAAAAGCATTATAAACAGTATCAACAGGTCGAATTAACAAGAAAATACGATTTGAGAGTACTCGCAGTTACTGACAGCTAGTTAAAAGCCAAAACCAATTAATAATAAAAAATCATGCATCAGAGACTAAAATCGACTAAAACACATCACAGGGATTTAGTATTTTAACGTCATTAATAGTCAAAGAAGACATGACTTGTGCAATGCCAAAAATAAATGTATCGACAGGTAGTAGTATAGTGAAGAGCGACTTCTATAGAAATAAAAGTTAACGTGTCTGTGTCTCTATACATCTCGCCTCAAAAGATAATGAAATTTAGTTATGTTTTAATTTGGTAATAACAAAATCAATATTAGTGCCAATGTGAACTATATTCAGAGATCTAATTATAATATTGGTACGATAACCCTTACTTATAAGTTTGTTTAAAGGTTCGATGAGTTTACAAGATCACATAGTGATTTCCTCGCTTTAAGTACAATATTACTATAAAATTTAGGATGTGAAATACCGTTTTTAATAAGCTTTCTACAGGTATAGCCAAATTTACCAATCAAATATTTGTATCTATGAAAGAATTTAGTAAAAGTTTTAAGTAATTTATGGTATCGAAATCCCTGACACAACAATTTACCAGTGATGCATTGATTACGTTCGTTAAAATCTATGACATCAGAACACACACGGGCAAACCGAACGAGTTGCGATATATAAACACCGTATGATGGAGCCAAAGGCACATTGCCGTCTAAAAAAGGAAAATTAACAATAGGAAATGAAAAATCGTCTCTTTTGTTGTAAATTTTAGTGTGAAGTTTCCCGTTTGAAATTGAAATGTCTAAATCTAGAAAAGGACAACTGCTGCTGTTTATGTTGGATTTAGTTAAAGTAAGTTCGTTTGGGTAAATTTCCGAAGTATATTTAGAGAACTCTGGATTATTCAACGAAAAAATATCATCCAGATAACGGTAGGTATTTTTGAATGTATCAACCAAATGTAACATTGATGGGTCTTTACTGAGTTTGGTCATAAACTGAGATTCATAGCAATATAGAAATAAATCTGCTATTCAAGGGGCACAGTTGGTGCCCATAGGAATACCTACTACCTGACGATACACTTTATCGCCGAAACGTACATAAATGTTATCAAGCAGAAAGTTTAAAGCTTCAATCTTATCCTCACATTTCCAGTAAGTGTTTCTAGCATACTTTCCTTTTTCGTTACAGAAAAAGGCCTTAAACAAGTTACAGCAAATAAAATTACAATGAGATTTTTCGAAAGACCATTTTATCAAATACAAAAACTTTTTCTTTATAAGATTGTGTGGAAGTGTAGTGTACAGAGTAGAAAAATCATAACTGTCAACAGAATTGTAAGGACCATTGAAAGCATGTATTTTATCTAAAACCTCTAAAGAATTTTTAACACTCCAAAAATAATTAATACCATTATTTTCATAAGCTTTATTACAAAAGTTAATAACCAGTTCTTTGATAGTAGTAAGGGAGGTGGTTAGAAGCACTGATAGATTAGTAGTAGAACACTTACTCGAAGCGGAGATGAAACGGAATTTAAATGTTTTTTTGTGTAATTTCGGTAACCAGTACATGGTAGGGACTTTCAAATGTTCGGAAGATGCTTTAAGCTGGGCAGTGGCAGTGGTATGCTTGTTAACGATTTGACTCTCTGTGGTGCGCACTGACCTGAATGTAGAGGAATTGATACTTTCGTTTTGAAGAACTTTCGTGTAGTATATGCGTCACACCACCACTACATTATTTGTTGCCTTGTCTGCCGGTACGAACACAAACCGTTCTGCGAGTACCTTGAGTTTGTTTTTTATTCTAGAAATGGGTATATCATGGTTCCTATTATTAATTTCAGAATTGTTTTCTAAATGAGATATTCGAAAATCAACAGTATTCATAATTGTATTCAAATAACTGTCTAAAGATTTTTAATCGGATTTTTCACGTTTGCACCAATTTTTACAATAGGCAGACAGAGCGTCTTTTATGACCTGACGACACTGTTTCCAATCTATTGTAGATGGAGGACGGTATTTCGGTCCTTTCTTTAGAAAAGTTATGACTTCACGGTCATCGACGATGTTGAGGTCTCCTGTGATAACATGGCCATAGGGAACATATTTAAAACTAGATGTTTCGCAATCTGAAGTGGAAGGAACATTATTTTCTATATTGACGTCTGTTGTAATTGACGTATGATTGAAAATCAAATTTCTGCTCGTTTTTTTTTATAAGAATACGAAATAATGGGTTGTTCTATATTATCAAAATATGGAGGTATTAAGCTATAGACATGATAGACAGAAGAGTCATTGAATATGCTAGACAAATTAATAAAATCAATACCTCTATTTATATATTTTAATTTGAGAAAATGTCGTTTATGATTTTCAGGTTTATCAATAATAGGAAAAAGCCTGTGATGACAAAAGGCTGTAATAATACGGGTGTATTCATAAAATGGGCTAAAAAAAGAAATTTTATCACACTCCAGAAAAATAGCATTTAATTTACTTATAGGTATCTGACCCAGTTTGCATAATAATTGATGTCTGCCATTATTCTTTATTATAGATAACAGATCATCAAGTGTATAATTTATACGATGTTTAATACGTTGATTACGGTTCTTGCGTTTACCATGAGACCTATTATTTCTAAGTCGTTTATCAACAATATTAATGACATCGATATGAGTTTTAGATATGTTCTCCTGCCCTAATATTTTATCATTTAGACCGAGAGGATAAGCTGTTTGAAGTCTTTTTATCCAAAACAATTCGCGAACTTCGCGTGATTTTTCAAATTGCTTGTGCGATTCTCCTGGTTTCATTTGAATTAGTACATATTTTTGTTAAGGAGCCAGCTGAATCCCGCCTCCGGATGCGATATTTTCGCGCTGTGTTGAAAACCCATTGGTATCATTGGGCTGTTTTCTAACTAATTAATTAGTACATTTAAACAAAGGAAAATCAAATGTCAATGTCAAAGTGCAACGTTTGTTTTATATATATTTATATATATATACATAACTACTCTAATAATCAGCACAATATGTTACATCTGAAAATTTGCGGAAGCAATTTTTTGTTCGAACTCATGCTATTGGGATATCGAGACAACACTGCCTGCACTGTGTCCATCGCTCTAGACCACTCGGCAATCTAGACTGAACTAATAATTCAGCTTTAGGTGGCCTAGTGTTACCTTACCTCGTCAGTAGAATCTAGAGTTATAACACAATACATGATATATTAGGCATGCAGATTGAATTCATTGCATTTTATCTAAATATCTATCGTAAAGGATCGTAAAATACGGTCTCAGAAATAATAATTTTGATAAATACGTCTGAACAAGTGACAACTCTACGACATATCCATCCATTGGATCACCAGTGAAGGTGATACAGGGCTGAAAACACATTTTATATTCATAACTACTCTAAATATCAGCACAACAATGTGAAATCAGCAAATTTGCGGTAGCCAATTTTTGTTCCTCCCTCGCCGGGATTCGAACTCATGCTATTGAGATATCGAGACAACACTGCCTGCACTGTGTCCATTGCTCTAGAGCACTCGGCCACCTAGACTGAACTAATAATTCAGCTTTAGATGGCCTAGTGTTACCTTCCCTGAAATGTTTAAGATTATCTTTAGGACTCTATCTCCATAAAATGTAGTCATTTTAAACTCTGTATGTGTACATTGTACATGAAATGATCTGTCGTTTTAATCTGTTTTTTGTTAATCATCTCAATGTACTAGCTGATTAATTATCTTAACTTTTACATGCATTAAGAAAATGAAAATAGAATTCAAACCACAAACGATAAGACATCAAACAATATCAAACCAGACTTACAAAAGACACATCATATTTAAATACATGAATGTTTGATGTAAAAATACAGAGACACGTCTAAAAGCAATGCGAATTCACACTCTGCAAAATATTCATATTCGGGAAAAGGTGACGTTCGGTACTCAACAGACAAGACGACGTAGATGATAAAACACAATCTAAGACGTGGTAAAAATGTAGTTAGTTAGTTTACACACAAACAAATCGTATAGATCAACTTATTCGTGATGGTGTCCATAAAATTTTCGGAGTTTCATTTTTATTCTTTCCTCTTCATAACTCTATACTATATTACGTTCAATTGTTTTATTTAACATAGGCTTTTTCATTCATCTAACAAATATGTGTTGATCCTTTTGTTCAAACGCCATTCTTTAATGATTCCAATGATATAGAAACCATGAAACAGTTCACTTTTTGAAATTTTCTCTTTGTAATGCTCTTTCACTACATATTTGAGTTTCGATTCAAACTTTTTTAATAGAGCGCCACTTATGTGTCTTCACTTATGAGTTTTGTGTAGACGAAACAAGCCTCTGGCCATACCAAATCATACATCTGGTATCTTAGATGCTTCTTCCCCTAAATGACTGTAGGATTTATTACATTTTTTTTTACATATTTTATATGCCAGTTCCACACATATCGCTTAAGTAGATATGCAGAATAATCTAAAAGATTTATTGCAAATTTGATTTTAGTTAACATATCACCTATTTGAATTTAGCATATATACCTTGCCACTACAACAAATGATTACAGGGCGGACGATGACAGTCCAGTAGCATGGAGTTTATCGACATATGTTTGCTAAAACCATTGTATAGTCATAGCTTTTTTTAAGTGTCGCAACTTCCAAACATTGATAAGGTCATTAAGACTATTTAAAGTCACGGATGCAAAATTTCTGACAGTCCGGGATAGGCTAAATCATTTGTAAGAAAATTTCATCCTGCGTATTAAAAAGGTTGTTACAAAGTAGACACAATATCACTCCCATCTAAAACATTGATTTAAATAGAAACTGATTATAAAAAAAATTGTATATTGAAATATTTGCCACTGAACATTTTGGTATTCGCAAATAATTGTGTTGTTTGTTAAATATATCAACTTATTTAACACTCCCTTGCCTCACATTCCATATGCCAAATAAAGTGATCCTATAGCTTATAGCATCTGAGAAACATTGTGATATAGACCAAACCACAAAAACTTAACATTGTTCAATGTATCATGCCATTGAGGTCAAGGTCTGATGAAACCGGCCAGTCAGACATATACACCTTACAATCATTCCATACATACACCAAATATAGTTGATCTAGTGCTTAAAGTATCTGAGAAACGGACTTGACAATGTAACTTCTAACTAAATAACCTAAATCACTGATCCATGAAATAAAGTCAAGGTCAGGTGAACCCTACCTGACAGACATGCAGACCTTGCAAGGTACCCATATACCAAATAAAATTATCCAATTACATGTACTCATTAAACATAAGAGAGTATTTCACTGTTCAAAAAACAATAATTTTTTTTCAATCAGTCATATGCATTGAACCATGAAAATAAGGTCAAGTGCAATAGACATGTGACAGACAGAAACTTCATAACATATTTGCTATCTGAATACGAGATAAGAAGCATCCAGGTCTTTGAACTTATAAAATGTAAAGCTTTATACAAATAGGTTACACTGTCGCCGCTACCAAGTTGCAATACCTATTTCTTGCATACTTCAACTTTTGTGGCAGGCGAGACAATGAAACGATACTTTGAAGTACATGTATTGTTTAATATGCTTGACCAGTATAAAATGACAGTTTCACTTTGAACAGTAATTTAGACTACTATTAATATACATGTACATCCAGACTTTAAGTACAGCAAGCAGACATTTTACACTAAACAATAGTGACGGACAGTGAAAGACCCTCATAGGTAATCAGGGTTGTTTAACATCCCCTGTTGGTAGTTAACAATTGCAATGCAGCATTAATTTCAGATGTGATGCACTATACAATTCACTGAGACTAGAAATTCTCATTATCAAATTCCTATTTTAAATAAATGATTATCCAAGGTATTCATAAATTCAGTAATATTCACTAAAACTATAAATATGCATTATTCCAAATTGCTATTTTAAATGAATAATTATCCAGCTTCAATGTATTCATGGAATTCAGATACATGTAGGATGCACTATCAATATTCACTGAATCTATAAATTCTCAAATTCCAAAATTGCTATTTCATATGAATAATTATCCAAGATATTCGCAGTCATTCAGTAATGTGGTCTTCCTTACAAATTGTAAGTTTGCAATTTGTTCAATGCACAATTTCTTTCTTGTCAAATTTAATTCGAACATCACATCATTATCATGAGGGTCGTAATGGGGGTACCTTCTTGGCGAATAACGGTAATAATTCTTGCTAAATGACGTTAACAGTATTTTTGGTGCATGACGATATAATTATACTTTCTTTCGGGATATTTTGACGAATCACGGTAAAATTTTAACCAATTTGACGCTAACGGTAGCCGAAAATGGCCTTTTGACGTCTGGTGGTAAAGGGCATTACTACTCTCCGTCATGGCATAATGCTGTAAGTGCTATTCGTTATTTCCGTAAAAAAATAAAGAACTAACACAAAATTATGAACTTATCAAATGTTTCACAATTTGCAACTATGAAGGTGACTCAGTGACATCTATATTTCAAATGCATCAAAATCACAGTGCATATGTAGCTGGCTTCATATTTTGGCTGGGAATTATGCTCAAACCAATCTGAATTCTACAAAAAAAAACATACATTGAGAATAAAGTACTGTAATACTGTAACTAATCTAATACTGTATACAATACCTAGAAGAAAGTCACAATTACAATAACTGTAGTTACCAAAGAGAAAACTAACACTCCTAATTTGCTTGATAAAAAAGTTCTAGGACTTTTACAACTGAATTTATAAGTCCCATACAACAAAAAGAATAAAACCTTTTTTGAGGGTCTAAATTCTTAAAGATATTGTCTTTCTTTCTATATGATGTTTTCTTAGGTGTGTACTTTCATTGGAGGATTAATTGAGTCTAACATCATAATTGTTTTGATTAATTCCTTAACGCTAGACGTACAAGTTTGTTATTTCTCTCTAAAACACAACAGGTGATTTCTTTTATAAATTACTACAAAGATAAGTTTAAAGGATGAACAAAAGAGAGAATTAAATGCAGTAATACTATGCTATAGACTTTCCCTTTGTCAATTAAGTGCATATAAGAATTTTGTGTCACGAATGAATAAACTTCTTTGAGGTAAATGTAGAATCTTTCTCTAAAGGTAAACCCTCCCTTTTAAAGTTTTAGCAATCTAAAATAGCTAACATTTCCTTTTTAAATTTAGTAGTAAACTAGAGTTTAATTTGACATCTTTTGTGTTACCCAGTATACTTTTTACTTATTTCAGCTTGTATTAAATAATGCTTTGCAGTTTATTACCCCCAGACAACACTTTCCGTATTTTATTTTAGTTATTTACTAATTTTTAGGTTGATAAATCAATACTCAGATAACTTAAAAAACTGTATTTGTTATATACAAATAACCAAACATAAAACTATATCCTGTTGTTTCATATTATTCTTAAGTTTTTAATTTATTTTCATTTTATCCACATTTTGAAGAGGACAATTGAAATTTGTAAACATCAGTAAAAAATCACCTTAAATACCCATGACAGTTTAAAATTCATCTCTCAAGGCAATAAACTATTGTGTCTTAATCTGTTTATTACCTATAGCATGTATATAACAATTCTTGATTATTACCTATTCAGATTTTACATCATGATTATTACCTATTTTAATGTCACATTTGCATGGTCATGAATTCATGATTAGTAAATATTTTAATTATTTATTTTGAATTAGAGTTATAGACATATCTTAAAACTTAATTCTGAGACATACAAAGAAGTTAACTTAGTCAATTTTGTGATAATTAACTTGTTAATATAATATATATAAAAAATATTTTGAACTTCATGAAATACTTAGTTTATACCAACCATATTTACATAAACAAAATTATGCTTACAGATATATTTGTTTTTGTTTTGTTTTTCATATATTCAACGTTAAACATAAAATAATATAAACATAATAAATAAAACATTAATTAGTCATGTAAAAAAGGCAGAAAAGATATGATTGAGCATGATGAGAGGAGATGTGGGATATTAATATCAATGATATATCAACCCCAAAAAATAGAAACAAAAACACATGTAGAAAAATATGGCTAATGAATAGAAAATCCTTTAATGATGAAATGATTCAAAACATGAAAAAATGAGATGTTGGGTATATGCCAAAAAGACAGCAGCCCCAAAATCAAAACAAGTCAAAAGACATTAATGGATTTTGACTAACCATGCTTACAGGACACACTTTATATAAAAAAAGGACAGAGTTCACATGAAAAAAATAATACAGTTATGATGCTAACTTTGCTCTTTAAATAGTTTTTGTATTTCTTTTTAACTGTAAACCATCTATAGCTAGCAATTAACATGATAAATTATTTATAGATATGTTATTCATTGACATAATTCATTTGGAAAAAGATGCAACATCCACAACCTTTTGTCCAATATGACGCATTAAGTACATGATGAAACAATTAACACATTTTGTTTAATCAACCTTGTTAAAGGACAACTGTTATGACTTATGTGCATTGTTTCAGGAAAATTAATTTAATAATGTTTTATTTTGTTAATTAAAATTATTTTGAACAATCATACAAATACTCACTTTCAATGCTTTATAATATATTATTAAACATATTCATTTAATTGAACTGTTTTGTTGTCCATGACTCAGGAATTATTTGAAAATTTTACTAATAAAACATTCTTGCTAAATAAGTCACCTAAAACTAATAATTTTAACAGCAAAATACATGAATATTTGCTTTGTAGTCAAATTCAACATGAATTTTCTCAAATTCTATTTAACAATACTTTAAGTGTTCTTCAAAATGCAAAACATTATTGTACATCATCTAAAAAGTAAACCAGGAAAATACTAAGAAACAGGTGTTAGCTACACTATATATGGATATGTACATGTGAAGATTGGTTGATTGGTGGTTATAAAAAAATCCAGTGACAAATATTTCATGTAAATATAGGACGAGACAGTTAACTTTACATTAACATAAAATATGTATAGGTCCTATAATAGGCCATCCCGCACAACCAAACCAATGCCCCACATAAAAAGGGATTAACAATAAGACGCTTAAGATCAGAGTAACATTTTGTCTATTCTCTTCTCACCCTTGTGGGGATGTATGTGAAGAAGATAGGGGATTAAAAAGATTAGTCAGATTTATGCAGATGAGAATTTCACTCATTAGCAGTATTTTCGAAATCTATACAACTGGAACAAAGATTTATGTAAAACAATTAAACTTATCGGGTAGTAGGGTACCACACTCAAGTCACAAGGTGAAGTTTAAAATAGCCTCATGTCACTAGCCATAGGTGACTTTAAACAATCTATTTGTTCTAAACTGATCTGATTTTTGGTTTAATATGAACATTTGCATATAAGTCCTTAATAAACAAAATGACATGTTTTAATACACACCAGCATTCCCCAAAGATCACAGGTCAGAATTTGCCATGTTAGATCCACACATACAGTCTACACATTTGGGCACAGGCTCTTCAGCCCAGGCAAGTAAAATGACTATCAGGCCTGTAAGAATTTCTATCATTCTGCCAATACTGATGATTTTCCTATTTTCATTTTCTTCTAATAATATTTTTGAATGGCAAAATAAATAAACAGCTGCGCCATGAGCGCATGATACGCCCGTCACATTTTCAAAGAATAAAGATCAATAAAGTTTAATTCATTCTCAATGTCATATTAGAAATTTATGAAAATCAAAAGGGAGCTTACATCAATAGATATAAACAATTCACAAAAGTTTCATGAGAATTGCTGACAACATTTTTAAGTTATTGTCTGAAAACTGGAATATCCACCCTTTTTTAATGAATAAAACCCCATAACTCAGAAATATAAAATGTTAAATTTATAAAATTCTAAAGGGAGCTTACATCAAAAGATATATAAACAATCTACCAAAGTTTCAAAAACTGCTGAAAGCATTTTTGAGTTTTTGTCAGAAAACTGGAAAATCACCCTTTTTTATGAATAAAACCCTGTAACTCGGAAACGTAAAATCTAAAATTCATAGGGAGCTCATGTCAATAGATATAAACAATTCACCACAATTTCTTGCAAGTTTGTGAAAGCCTTCTTGAGTTATTGTCCGGAAACTGGAAAATCCCCCTTTTTTAATGAAAAAAACCCATAACTCAGAAACGTAAAATCTAAAATTTATAAAAAACGAAAGGGAGCTCACGTCAATAGATATGAAAAATTCACCAAAGTTTTATGCAAATTGGTTAAAGCGTTTTGAGTTAATGTCCGACATGTTGACGACGGACGGACAGACGGACGGACAGACAGACAACAGTATACCATAATACGTCCAGTAAACGGGCGTATAAAAAGGAACGTTCATAAGGCCATTATGGGAGTTTTGGCTTGGGGTTTTCAGCATAGAAAATAATGGACCAAAAGGGGGTTGTAACTATTGGAAAAGGGGGATATACATGAATTTTAATGATGCATAAACTTTTTACAAGCATAAATTCTAACTGCCGTGGAACATGCTACTATGCAGGAGTGCGGCGATATAGAAAGTCGATTATTTCCCTTCAAAATCTATGATGATGATGATACACTTGCTTTAAAATATTGTTCATTTCTACTCACCGATTGCAATTTCCAGCTCAGCTTATATTGTGGTCTAACAACTGTTTAGCTTTCTTTCTACGATTTTGTGTAAAATGTAGTTTGACGACCGAGGCAGGTATGCCGACAGGAATGCAACAAAAAAAATAAAGAGTTTAAATATTTTACGGTGAAGATTTTTTTCCGTTTTTTATCAAACATGACAGATTTGATTAATTATCATCGACAACCCTCACATGTTTTGTGAGATCACATCCCTCCCCTATACCTCTAGCCAATGTAGAATAAACAAACACACAGCAATACGCACACTAAAACCCAGTCCAAAAAAAGTCCGATGTCAGAAAAGGTAACAAAAGAAACTAAGCAAAATGACTATGATACATAAATCAACAAGTCTGTTTAAAGGTTTGTTAGCTTTTAAGGTGAATGCCGACTTTTTGTGCTTTGTAAAGAATATTACCATAAAAGATTGGATGTGAAATACCTGAACGTATACCTATATGATATCTGCATGTTGATTTATATTTACGAATAATGTCCTTGTAGTGATGATAAAATTTAGTAAATGTTTTGACTAGTTTGTGAAATCGAAAACCCTGGTGTAATAATTTTTCAGTAATACAGAGATTTCTTTCGTTAAAATCAAATACGTTGTTACATACACGAGCGAGATATGTAAAAGCCTTGGTGACAAGAGAACGCCACCATTAAGATGGATAATTAACAATAGGAAATGAAAAATAATCTCTTTTATCATAAATTTTGGTATTAAGCTTCCCGTTAACGATTATGATATCAAGATCCAGGAAATGGCAGTGTTCATTGTTAATATTAGTTCAATTTAAAGTCAGTTCAGCAGGATAAATCTCTATAGTGTACATACTGAAGTCGTCATTATTGAGAGCCAATATATCATCCAAATATCTAAAAGTGTTATTAAAATTTTGTATCAGATGTTGTTTCGATGGGTCTTTGCTGATTTTAGTCATACATTATAACTCATACCAATACAGAAACAGGTTTGCAATAGGTTGTGCACAGCTAGTTCCCTTTGGAATTTCGATAACTTGACGATATACTGAATCTCCATAGCGAACACAAATGTTACCTAGTAAAATTCAAGGGCAGTTATAGTATCAAAGCGGTTTCTAATTGACATAGTTCTTTTGTTTGTTGTTACTAAAAGTTGCCCTAAAAGAGTTTAATATTCTTTTAAGAAGTCTAAACTGATTTATTTGAAATAATGTGATTTAAGGATGAATGAAATGATATCGTCTGAGAAATAGAAATAAACACTTAGCTATGTCTTTCAAATGTGCGTGTAGTGCAATACTTTTTTTATCATTGAACTTGCGTGGGTTGATCACATACATGTCTCATGATGGGTTAGTAACCTCATTGTTTCCGAAAATTTTGACATAAAATAAGATGTCGTTCAGTTATTTTTACAAAATATATGAAGCAAATCAAAATATATTGTGTCCATATTCTGTCGGCAGTATTCTTGTTCTTCTTTTTTTCCCCTGTTTTTGACGTTCACATCTTGTTCTGTCTTTCAACATAATATTAACACACTAAACATCAGTCATTGTTTCAGTATTAAATTTTGTTTTACCCAAACTCAACAAAAAATATGTAAAAAAATCGACGCTAGTTTAAAGCATTTACCAAAGAAATTGTTATTTTCATTTTTGTTAAACTTTTTAAGATGCAATACTTAGATATACAAATGATGCTGACATGTAAAAATTGCTAACAATAAAAAAAAAAAAACATCTCGAAGAAAAATTCCTTTGACAAGAACGTCTTACCAAAATATAGGACATTAGTAGATTGTTGAGAATGTCTTTTTTAACATAAAAACAAATATCTTCAAATTTTTTTGTTTGGCACAACAAGTTATTTTAGAATATCTCGAAATAGATCGAAATATAATTAATATGCATGAATTTGTATTGAACATTTTTAATGTAAAAACAAAGCATGACCAAAAATATGTAACATACCATCTCTATATATGCCTAACTATAAATGAACTATTCAAAATTATACATACTGAAACCGTGTTAAATTTCCTACCAAAATGGCGATCATTGAAATTAATGCAAAAGGGGCATTTTGCAACACTTGAAAGAATGTTTTGTCTCTTAATTGACTGCGATTTCTGTGGCTATTTTGTTAATAAATTGCATTAGAATTATAATTGTGCAAAAAATACTTGGGATAGTTCATATCAAAATGGGAATTTCTTGTTTTGGGTTATAAGCATTCTTAGTTTGTGAAGATGGATTTGGGTTATAAGCATTCTTAGTTTGTGAAGAACCACACTGATTCTTCCAGAAAATATACTGAAGATGATATTATCAAAATGCTGGACTTTTTGATTGACAATATATTTGTTGAGTTTGGAAGATTGTTATTTCAACAGACAGTCGGTATTCCAATGGGCACTAATTGTGCACCTCTACTGGCTGATTTGTTTTTGTCCTCGTATGAAGCATAATTCCTTCAGAACCTTTTACAAAACAAAAAGAAAAAGCACATTGCAAAATTCTTAAATTTTACTTTCAGATATATTGATGATGTCCTATCACTGAATAACCCATATTTCAGCCAGTACTTACATCTCATATCTTCCAGTGATCTTGAAATTAAGGATACTACTGATATTAGAAGGACTACTTCATACCTTGATCTTTTCCTCAAAATTGACACAGATGGACGACTTCACACTAGAATCTATGAAAAACGGGTCGATTTCATCTTCCCAATTATCAATTTCCCATTTCTCAGCAGTAACATACCCTGCCCCATTGTATGATGTTTACATATCGCAGTTGATATTTTATGCTCGTGCATGTTCACACTATACGGAATTCATAAACAGGAGTGTTCTCCTTACGCAGAAACTGCATCAACAGAGGTATGAGGAGGAAAGTTTAAATTTTATGGACACCATCACGAATAGGTTGATCTATACTATGTGTCTGTGTCCAAACGAACTAACGACATTTTTACCACGTCTTAGATTGTGTTTTACCATCTACGTCGTCTGGTCTTCTAAGTACCGGACGTCACTTATTCCCGAAAATGAATGTTTTGCTGAGTGTGAATTCGCATTGCTTTTAGACGTGCCTAAGTATTTAAACATCCAACATTCATGTATTTAAATATGATGTTTCATTTGTAATTCTGGTTGGATATTGTTTTATGTCTTATCGTTTGTGGTTTTAATTCTATTTTATTTTCTTAATGTATGTAAAAGTAAAGATAATTAATCACCTAGTTCATTATATGATTTTTAGTTTATAGCAACTATATGCACAGGATATATTTTTTTTTACAGATTAGGCATAATTTCAAAAAGGATTATTTATCATTTTAAGATAAGTCTCGCAACTGACTATACTAATCACATAATGCACTTTAAAAAAAAAAGATGAGTTTGCCAAATATGGGATCTAATCTGATATTGAATGTATTCAATCTGGATAGAGCAAATATCACAATTGCAGCCTCTTTTCTAACCACAAATGTGTCTCTTTCAAGATAATGAACTTTTCTTTTAGGACACCCCAAAAAAAATAACAGAAAATCCGCGATTTCAAGATCGCAATGAATGTAAACACAAGATTCAATGCAAAGATAATACAATAATAATGCTATGTAATAATGATATTGATAAAAATAAACACAATTATGATGAATAAGAAAAAGTGGAAGAAGAATTAAACATTTGGCATGATAAAAAGACATACTACACAAATTGTCTTCTTAGGTCGTATTATTTCTTAAAAGAATACACGTTTGAGTTACTTGAATGTGTAAAAGAGAGACGATAGATACCAGAGGGACAGTCAAACTCATAGATCGAAAACAAACCGACAACGCCATGGCTAAAACTAAATAGACAAACAGACAAACAATAACACAGAAGACACAACATATAAAACTAAAGACTAAGCAACACGAAAATGTTGGACTGGTCTGTCACATTTAGGAACCACATTAAAAGTTTAATGTAGGATACAAACATCTAATTCACATATATTTCTCCTGGACCCCCTCCGCAACCCCACACCTTGTTACTTATTTTGAAAATATTGATTAACCGGTATAGGAATATTCATTGATGAGATGTATTTGAAATGCATTTTAGTGTTGTATTCTGAACAATGTCTGATTGTTAGTTGCATAATATCATGTCGCAAATATTTGATATAAGCTCTGGATGAGAGCAAATTAACAATACTTGCAAAAAGGATGGTCTTGTAATAGGGGTAAATGGGAATAAAAGGCCAAAAAATTTGGACCGCCACTGGAAAATGTGAGTAAATTGGATATAGACAGAAATTTAGCATTGCAACAGGCCACCTACATTTACACCAAAGAGTTGTTGCAAAGTTTTTTAACTTGAAGAGATTCTTGTACTCTTTTTTCACCAGGCATCAATGTTAACGTCACAATTTTGACCGAACGTGGCTGTGAATTTATGCATCCAGCACAAATTACTAGACGCACCACTTAAGCAAGGATTTTACTGTCGGTTTACTGACAATATTTCTTTTCCTCAGTCACCCTTTGGGTTCCTCAAAAATGAAAGGTGGGTTTTTTTGTAGTGTCTTTGGGCATATCTCACTGGAAACATTGATGTGCATATGCTGATGCATCAACATTGATACTGGTAATGTGAATAAATTTTTAAATAAACTATGCAATCAATATGCACCCTGCATTTTCTACTTGCCCACTTAATAAATTGTAGAGAGTTTTGATGAGGTTTTTTTTAATATTTGATTTTCTTAACGCTTATTTGAAAACATTCATTGATTATTTCTGACTTATATAATAATATACAACTCTGACTTGTTTGTGTTAGATATCTGGCTGATAGGTTTGTAGCTTAGCTAGGGACCCATTTCTATTTTAAATTTAAGGTAATTTGAGAGGGCTGTTCAATTTTGCCCATTATTGAGAATGGTCATTTTAAACTCCATACTGACTGTATGTGTACATTGTACATGAAATTTTCTCTGTCGTATTAAATCTTATATCCTATATAACATTTTTTATTTGTATCTAGTCTTACTATATTACTCTCTAATTTTTTGTTAAACATAAGTTTTTTATTCATCGAGACAAATATGTGTTGATATGCAATATGTTTAACTACCATGTGATGAGTTTATTTACAACCACTGGGTCGATGCCACTGCTGGTGAAGTTTTTATTCCCCGAGGGTATCACCAACCCAGTAGTCAGCACTTCTGTGTTGACATGAATTATCATTGATATGGTCATAATTAAAAATTAACTGTTTACAAAATTTTGATTTTTTTTAAATACTAAGGCTTTTCTTCCTCAGGAATATATTACCTAAGCTGTATTTGGCAAAACTTTTAGGAATTTTTGGTCCGCAATGCTCTTCAACTTCGTACTAATTTAACCTTTTAAACTTATTTTGATTCGAGCGTCACTGATGAGTCTTTTGTAGACGAAACGCGCGTCTGGCGCAAATACTAAATTGTAATCCTGGTATCTGTGATGAGTTTATTTAATATTAATTCCAATGACGTAGATGCCAGAAAACTTTTCACTTTTCTTTTAATTTTCTCTTCGTTATGCTCTTCCTCTACATATTTGAGTTGCGATTCAAACGTTTTTTCAATAAAGCGCCACTAATGAGTCTTCACAAATGACTGTTATGTAGACGAAACAAGCCTCTAGCATACCAACGTATAAGCCTGGTATCTTAGATGAGCCCCAACCCCCTAAATGAACATTCTGCACGATTTGTTACATTTTATTTTCATGAAAGGTCCAAACACATTTAAGATTGGACTTTCATTTGTATTTCTTCACCTGAAAAATCAATTTAGGATAACATAACTTGCAGCTAGTTTGATCCCCTACCCTCTCCCGTCCCACCCATTACTATGTGAACTAAGTTTTGTTTAACCTGCATCGATTTTTTTTAATGTTGTCCCTTATCATATCATACAGTAACGTTATTCAAGGGAATACATTTATAATAATAAAAAGGGCTTTCCAAGTTTATACTTGTCAAAATAATGTACTTTATTGACAATGTTTTTCAATGAAAATATCTTGGTCAATTTTTTGTTGTTGCAAAACCGGTTTTTCAACATCTGTCGTTATATATTGATATGTGAATAGGATGCATGATGTAATATGAACTTTTTAAAATACTAACAAACATGAACGTAATACCACGAAATGTTGTTTATGCAATCTACATAAATGCCTAACTATCAATCAAAATAAAGAAAATTGAACATGCCGAACTCATGTTCAAAATGGAAATAATTGAACAATTAAGGGAAAAAAGACACTATGCGACAACTTATAGAATGTGTTGTCTCTTGGTAGACATTGTTTCTGACTTTTCTTGATTAGTGACTTTTCTTAAATAACCCTGATAGCTAAGAAGCAAAATGATTGGAAGAAGAATCTGTTTATTGAAGAAGAAACTTTACAAAGTAAAGAAAAAAGTGTCGTCTAAAGAAATCTCAAATAATTAAAAGAACGAAAAATGTCAATGATTCAATACAAAAAAATAAATTATAGCACAATGATAATTTTAATAATTGCACTAGCTCAATGATTTCTTTTTCGGCTTGAAATAATTTTTTGTGTCTTCTGTCTTCATATGTGATTTTTAAATCTGTATCATGTTTATCACAATGCTTAATAATGACATCACTTTTGGTAACCTTTTTAAGTTTTTTTGTTTTTTTTATATTCTCAAGCTTTAATTTGTAAGAAGTTTTATTTTTAAATACACTTTTTGACAATTAAAAAGTTATGCCGAACTTGTAGTTTCCTGACTGACATAGATTTAAAAACAAAATTTGTATGTAAGTCATGGTCGTTTCTAGGAAGCGTTCAATACAGAAATTGTTTAGATTCAAGCCTTCATACCATATAGGTTAATAAGTCCAAAGTGCTGAAAAAAGTTGGTGTTTTTTTTTAAATATAAGTTATTTAGAATGTAAAAAGCTTACGATAAACTTAATAGATATGAAAACTCCAATATTATACTCGTCGTTTTCTAAAATGATAGCTAAGGAACAAAACGATTTGCGAGTTGTTAATTTCTGTGTCATTTGGTCTATTGTGAAGAGTTGTCTCATTGGCTATCATACCACATCGTCTTTTTTCTTTTATATTTGATTTTTTTTGTCGTTCAATGTCATTAGCGTATTCAATATTCCTTATTTCAGTCTTAATGTGATATTGTTACTCTAACAAGTGACTTTTTATAGATTATAGTGATAAGCGTGATACTTTTCTAAACATATTATTTGAAAGAAATATCTTTAACCTCTTACAACAGACATTCTGAAAATGTAAAGAAACACAATATTACTTTAATCAGGTCTTGTATTATATATTATTTAAGTTCAAGACAGTATGGGAAGTGATAAGCGCAAAATTAATTAAGCGTATATGTGAAGGGGTAAATTCAGTAAATAAATATACGTCATCAGGGACCGCCCATTTAGGGGAGAGCTTTCTGTATAACACTGAAGTCATATGCTCTTCTGATTGGTAGATAATGTTTGTAATAAATATTTTTTGGCAGATGGATCAAAACTAGAGTTGAAAAAAAATTAAAAATAAATGCTGAATGTACTAATTTTTTTTACTACAGGGTTGAAAAGTAATGGGGGTCAGTATAGTAATTTAGTGCGAATATACATTGTTTGTAAACAAGGCCATGTGAATGCCCAAAAATGCCGCATGACCCTATGTTTTTATTAGTGCAAAAGATAGGGCTACATTTGTACTTTCATGAATGTTATATGAAAGTTTCCAATTTCTAAAGGTAAATCAGGTATAAATTTAATTCCATACATAGATTAGCATTAAAGTCAATGGGAGATTTTTTACTGAATTTACCCCTATTGGAAAATATGCACTTTTTCACTGTACTTGTCCAAGGCCACACAATAATCAACAAACTCATTTCCTGTAAATTTTAATGTAATGGAAGGATTTTGGAACAATTTGAAGTTGTTTTTTACAAAAATTTCTATCTTAGCTGTGGCTATCCAGGATGCACTGAGTGAACTGTGAGAGGAAGCATGGGGTATTTGGTGAAAAACAGTTTTTGTGTGCAGATTGAAAGAAACAATAGAAATTACACTTTAGAGTTATGATATCAATGAAAGGCATAAATATTCTTCCCATTTACATCACATTTTGCACATATTTCTCCTCATAATGTATATAAAATCATATGAAAAAAATGGATTACCTCCCTTTGACATAGTGAATTTTTTTTCCTGTGTTCCCCATGTTAAGTTGTAGAACAAGCGGTAAATAAGCACTTTTCTAGTATTTTGACACTCGAATAATCTGACCGCATGAAGGTATTCATTTATTTTTACATAACGCATTGCGTTTCTTTATTTAAAAACTATACTAGACAACTTTTCATGATTACAAGTCCTCCATCTAGGAAACACTACAAAAGTCAAAAAGTCTGAAAAGACCAGTTTTTGTCTTGATTTGCATGAACTTTTACTCGACATTCTCCAAAAGTATGACTTGTGTCTTAATTTTTCTTGAAAAATTCTCATTTATATCAAATTTGTATGAAATTTACTCGACATATTCTCGACATTCTGAATATGGTCTTAAACTGTCTTGACAAATTCTTGACATTTAAAATACTGTCTTGAAATTTCATGACATATTCTCGACATTCTTATTTTTTCTCAGTATGGCTTGACATATTCTAAACATTTTGAATTGTGTCTTAAATTTACTTAACAGATCTGAGTTTAACAAATCAATACCAATATTCATGATATAACTTTAATCTTTATTTCTTTTTATATAATATACTGTTGTTTCAAGTTACCCTTCTTACAACAAATGTGAAAGTTGGGCATGTAAAATAAATGAAAATTTGGGTATCTAAATATTTTTACAATTTCAAATATGGCTATGAAATCTAGTGTATAAAATAATTTAAATGTGGGTGTGTTAATATAAACCAATTTAAATGTGGGTTTTAAAAAAAAATCCTAAATCTTATTAATTAATCATACTGTAGACATGTTTCATTCTACATTCATAATATTCAATGTCAATATGGTGAATAACTATAGTACAAAAATGTGGTTTATATAAATAGCAAATTATAATGATATACAAATCATTCATTTAACAGAAGAAAAATTTGTGTAATGGCATCTGTTGGAAATTTTTATTAAGTATTACATATGGACAGGATGTTCCCCATAAAATTAAGGTTTCCACACCTCAGAATACACGCAACTGTCAAATAGAAATTACTGATTTACCTGTAAGTAGCCATACAACTTATCAGTTGACCATTCCTAGATATCTATTTTAGTAAAGCAAATTTGACTGGCAGTTTTGCGAATGGCAAACACCTAAATGCTGTTTGTCAGTAACTTCGACTTATATTCCAAGTGAAAACAATTAATAAAACGTTTAATAAAAATGAATTAAAATTAAACTACATGGGGGAGTATTCAGGGTATTCCAACTTAGGTACACAAAAAGGTATCTTACTATACCAAATTAATCCTTGATTCTTAAAGTTTAGTTTAGCCATAATAAAAAGGAGTATATAACAGCAATATAATGTCCTAAACAGTGCATGATAAGTCAGTACACATTTCAGGCAAATTGTATACTGTTGAGATAGTGTCAAGACATATTTAAGACTGTCAAGAATGTGTCGAGACATATTCAGACGTTGTATAGAATGTCAAGAATATGTCAAGACATATTCAGACATTATTAAGAATGTCAAGAATATGTCAAGACAGATCGAGACAAATTTAAGACAGTTAAGAATTGGTCGAGACTAATCAAGACTTTTATCAGATGGTACAGGAAGTGTCGAGAAATTTTAAGATAATGTTCATACTGTCAAGACATTTGTCAAGAAAAATCAAGAACCTTCTTAGACAAATTAATATTATGTAAAGAATTTTTTAAAATTATTCAGACAAATTAAGAATGTCGAGTAAAAATTCATGCAAATTCAGACAAAAATTGGTCTTTTCAGTTTTTTTGACTTTTGTAGTGAAACTAGTGTTGAAATGTTTGTAATTGGATTTTTATGTAAAATAATTGCTTTTAAATTTTCCAAATTGTTACTTTAATCTTCCAAATTGTTACTTTAATCTTCCAAATGCAAAGTTTGGTTATATTTAGTCTTATTTATTCATATTTGGCACTTTTTTTTACTTCAGTTCTGGCTGTCTAGTTTTGGCGAAGAATCCATCCTGATGTTGGGGTAACAGGAATTTCTGCAGAGTGATTGTCAATGACATTTTGTGAACTTTACAAGTAATTAAAACACAGATTTAGTATAATGAAACATAATTGTTATTTTATTTGGTACCAAACTGCTTAAAAAAGCCTATACAAAGTCTTTTTGTGGTCTTATCGGGGTATTTAATCAAAAACTTCCATATAAGGAAAAATTTAACTAAGAGTACACCAAGTCTTTAGTTTCTAGGTGTACTTGCAATACTGGTCAAAGCAAACACAGAAAACAATTCATATTTATTAAACAAAGTATTTTACACCATTCTTTTAAAAACAGTCAATGTGCAACTTTATATACCAAATATACATTGGCCGCAGTATGGGCTGTAATATAAATTTTGCTCTATCTTTACAAATTCAGCATTTATGGATGTTGTATTGAAACTGGAACTTGAAAATTGGATACCTTACATGTTTATTAGAAAAAAAGTGGGAAAAGAAGTAAAAAAGTCCCTTATAGGGGTAAATTCAGTAAATAAATATACGTCATCAGGGACCGCCCATTTAGGGGAGAGCTTTCTGTATAACACTGAAGTCATATGCTCTTCTGATTGGTAGATAATGTTTGTAATAAATATTTTTTGGCAGATGGATCAAAACTAGAGTTGAAAAAAAATTAAAAATAAATGCCGAATGTACTAAATTGTTTTACTACAGGGTTGAAAAGTAATGGGGGTCAGTATAGGAATTTAGTGCGAATCTACATTGTTTGTAAACAAGGCCATGTGAACGCCCAAAAATTCCGCATGACCCTATGTTTTTATTAGTGCAAAAGATAGGGCTACATTTGTACTTTCATGAATGTTATATGAAAGTTTCCAATTTCTAAAGATAAATCAGGTATAAATTTAATTCCATACATAGATAAGCATTAAAGTCAATGGGAGATTTTTTACTGAATTTACCCCTATAGGGTAATAGAGTATTTGCCATGGGATAGAATATATTATCTCCCTCGTATTAACCAATTAAAATCTGGCATTTTGACATGAATTATAATCAATTAATTTATGGATAGCTGCAAAACACACTTTCATATATGACAATTGATAACTTACCATTTTCAAAAGAATTTCAACTCTGGTTATCTCAGATTGTGTAGATTTCAATTACATATATTTTGATTTATTTATCTCCTATCATGCATTCGTTGAAACTAGCAAAAACGATTTTGTAACTTTTCACAGAATTGTTTAGTCTATATAATACCTCTATAACGTATCGCATACACTTCTTAATCCTCATTTTAAGTTGTAAAAAACAAACAACTGTATTAAGTTTAGTATATGTGTTGACTGTCTTGTAATACAGGCAATATAATTTCCCATCGCTTTACTTTTCGTGGTCCGGTGTTTATTTTATTCTCAAATGATAATGTGCATGCAATAATATAAAGAGTCGCGCAAGTTTGTTTTTTTGTTTTGTTTTTTTTTACTATAATACAACTGTCTCTAATAACAATGTGTGTTTCAAACACTAGATGTGCAAAATATTTGTGTATCATTTACATGATTTTAACCATGATAACTTCTCAAACATATTTAATCCATTCATACACATTTTCCTGGGTATTCAATTTTTGTATCATTTACAAAATGCATCACGATGATTACCCCGTACCTAATAAACGAAGGTGTTAGATAAAGACGTCATCAATCACATACTTAAAAGAAAACATGCACCTACAACTAAATTGTTTGACGTCATTAGCTCATCAATTACTGCCACGATCCAACATAGAAGTTATAATACTTTCAAATAAATAACCGCCACCTGATACTAGATGGACTAGATGACATTTCTACCATTTAAACACCTGTAAGAATGAGAGTTAACTGCAGATAAACTTACAGTACATAATATACATATAATATAATAGGGTACATGTACCAAACTTGACCAATCGAAAGTTTACTTTCATATTCAAGATATATAAACAAATCATTACTTTTGTGAATTCAAACTTCGGTAAGCTTTGTTAAATCAGAAAACAATTACTAAGAATGTCTTAATTATTCACTAAAGGTTATTTCTCAAGATATCCACGTATTTATTTTTGTAATCAAACAAGCACAAGAATAAACTGAAAAAAGGAAAAGAATTATGAAATCTTTTTTAATGGGATTTTAAACTTCGGTGAGATGGGGTATATCAGAATAAAATAATAAGATATTTTTATTCATTAAAGATTATTTCTCAAAATAGCAACGTAAATTTTTTTATTAAATAAGTACAAGAAGAAACAGAAAAAAAAAAATTTATAGTATTGATTTTTGGGGGATTTTATCGAGATTAAACGTTTAGAAGGTAAAAAAAAAGCCAGAATAGAACATGTGTGGGGACATCAGAACCTAATATCACCTTTAGAGAATAGTCTAATGAGAGGCAAAAGATAAAAGAAAACAGATAAACAATAGTACATAAAACACAACATAGAACACTTAAGATTGAGCAAAACAAACCAAACCGTTCAAGGCAATGTTTGCGGGTGGATTTTTCTTATTTATTTTGATAACATTATTCAATTTCAACATATAAATCATGCATGGTACACCGATCAACAGCTTTTGTGTTTATGGTTCTTTCAGAAACTGACAGTCCACTATCATACACCAAACAAAACGTATGAAACTAATAAATCCTTTAACAATATTGTGCTACTGAATAATCCAATAAATTATCATTACTAAGATGAAGTCAAATTAGAAAATCTTCCATCTCATACAGCATGAAGCCCCTCCATCAAGGGATTCACTTTATCATAATTTCCCATGTCATGACATTATCAATTTTTGTTTAAAGAAACCAACACCATTAGTTTTTAAATTCGATCTTCATTTTAGCTTTTAATAGAAAGACTTTTTTAATTTAAATACCTATCACGGGACTACTTTAATTCCAAATATTATTTTTCAAGAATATATATATATAGAGAAAATTATATATATCTTCAACTTTCAAAGAGGTAAGAGCTTTTTTTGTTCCGTGTTGAGGGTTTTCTTTAGTTGTTTATAGAGAGATGGAAATTTATGTGAGTTATTCGACAGCCATCGGATTAAAGGATTAGCCGCGTAAACAGTACGTCAGTAGTTTGATTGTGCTTGTGGTTTGTTTGAAAATTTACAGAGTTACCTCTCTTTTAATGTGGATTTCATACCATGAAATCGTCATAACATTACTTTTTAAAGCTAATTTGAAAAGCGAAGGAAATTTGTCATTGAATAATGAATAATATCTTTCATGTATGTTCTTTTTTACCGGTCCGAAAAATTATAAGTAGCACCAGAGATGAAATTCTTGGTTATGAAAATACACCATTTGAAATAAATTGTTCAGGGGTTGATAGAGCAGAACTACAACTAAATAAAATATTTTAAACATTAACCATGCGCTCATGTAAAATTATTAAATCCTTTCATAAAACGAAATTAAAAAAGAAAAAGCCAAGGGAAGATAGAAAATTAGCTGATGAAAAGAAAACTGTATAAAATCTAGTCAAATTATTACAAATAAATCCTTATAACCTCAATTTAAGAAATAATTTTTCTTGGTCACTGTAAACAATGTAAAAAATTACTAAAAATCAATTTAAAAAAGAAATATTTAGTAAGCTTTCAGCCCTTGCAGCATTTTAGCTTGTCAGGCTTTCACTTTTTGCAATAAAGTTTTTGTATCTTTATGTATAAACAACAACAAAAAAAGCTCTAACCTCATTGAAAGTTTAAGCTGGCCATAGCACCGGTTTGAGCGGAAATCTTATAAATAATTCGAATAGACTTTGAAAGATGTAACACCACCAAATAGGGCTCGGCCAAAAGGAACATACTGGAACGTAGTACATATTCAAAACAAAACAGTTCCTACGTTTAGGTGTAAATATCAAACTATGTAGAACATATTTTGGTAATGTATGTATCAAATGAAAAGTGAAGGACTGGAGATCCTTGTAGAAAAAGTTTTGACTGATAATTTCAGCTAACTCAAAAATGTATGAATTAATCTAAAAAAAATGGCATATGTTGACTGTTTAGATATGAAGACATGATTTGATACATAAGATAATTTGGGTTCGCCTAGCTAAATCAGTAGTAATTCAAAAAGTAAAATAACAAAAATACCGAACTCAAAGGAAAATTCAAATCCAAAAGTCCCTATTCAAATGGAAACATCAAAAACTCAAACACATCAAACGAATGGAAAACAATGGTCATATTCGTGACTTGGTACAGGCATTTCCTAATGTAGAAAATGGTGGATTAAACTTGGTTTTAAAGCTAGCTAAACCTCTCACTTGTATGAAAGTCGGATATAATTCCATTATATTAACCAAAACAAACAGACATAATAGGTAAAAATTTCAAAAACAGGGGTACATACAGCAGTAAAAATTACGTTAAAATCTTAATCGCTATAAAAACAAACAAATACGTCAACAAAGAAAAACAAAATGGCTAAAGCACATAATCAAAAAAGAAAGACAAGAATACAAATAATGACCCCAGTAAAACAACACAAGAAAGTATTAAAAACGGGAATGGTAACATATTGATAAGAGAAATAGGAAGGAGCAACACCTTATGTTATATTTATTCTTTAGTTAAAGTCAGACCGCAAACTTTTATAGCTGTATAACTTTACGTTACAATATAAGGGGTCTTATAGTGGACACTGTTCATTATCTTCATTTAGGACGACTGACTCTGATACTAACAAAAGCAGTCTTGTTAGTAGAGCGAACTACATAAGTCAGAAAAGAAAATTCAGATTCAAGTTTTATTGATTTGACACTATTTATGTCTATATGCCTTAGATTATCTAAAAATAAAGTTGCTTTCAAGTTTAACTTCAGATTAATGCAAAAAGTCAGCATTAGCGGCATTTTGTTTTGAGATTAGACAGACACCATACCCTAGTCATTACTTGCATTAAAAGAGAGGTAACTGCTTTTTCAAGCAAACAACAAGTTTATTAAAAGTACTGACGTACTGTTTACTCGGATGAAACTAAGATCTGATGGCTGGCTGAAAACTTATATATATTTCCATCTCCCTGTAGTCTACCAGAAGACAATTCGTATACTTTTCTCATATAGATATGCTTACAATCAACAATCTTTACCGTCGGTACTCTGCCGTAAACGAATGGAAAAAAAATACAAAAGCGCCCCATTTTCAGTTTACGTCGGCATACGCAAAATAGTCCAATTTTGCGCGTAGGACTACTGAGTACTGCCGAATCACATGTTGGCCAAAAAGGCACATCCGGTTGTCCTACTGCATTGAAATAAATACATACTGTAAAATTACAAGATAAATCATGAAATCATGATTTTTGACATCTGGGTACACGAGATCCATCTTCAATATATTTATCGAACACTTCCTCTCTACTTGAAAGATAAAGACTAAAATCTGAAAATTTTCTTACTTTTGAACATTTATTTCATGACAACAACTTTCTTTTTCGAAGGCAAAAATGGCGACCGCTAGCGGAAACCTTGGTTGTGAGGAGTAACCCTCTCTCGATAAATCATGATAGGATTCATATGTCATTGGATATTGTATCAGCTAGGAGATACATACTTGATTTACAGACGCTTCTTGAATGTTGCTTCACAGTAAAGACAGGTCACAATTTGAAAATCAAAATTGGAGCAAGACCCTTACATATATCTTATGACGTATCACAAGAAAATATCCAAAAAACTTTTGAACAAACTTAAAGTACTGGTGAGAAGGTATATGTTTCGGCTTGTTCCCCAATCATATTCAGTTTTGTGTATATATTCTCATAATAAATGTAGATCAGTTGCCATTATAATCATTTAATGACAATGATGCCAAGTTTGTATAGTGTATTCTATTAATTTCAAAAACTTACCGTTGCAGATTTTTGATTGTATATCATTGTATTCCTGGGCTACTAAGTCAGAATAACTGGGCACCATAAATACATAACTTTCATTTGATGCTATCTTATTAGTTGAGTTATGCCAACATTACTTCCCACACCTACTGCGAACACAATCACTCCAAGCTGATGAAGTAAACTTCCGCTAATTTGCATTGGAAACAAGTTTCATTCCTCTTCTCTTAAACTTTCGATTACATGTAGTACATTTTAAAATTTACATTAACGAGCATAAGGAAATCACTTAACTTTGAATTAATTTTATATCAAAAATATACAGTACAAAATTACAGAATTGCTTAATAACATACCTTCAGCTGACTGCATTCCTGGTAGAAAAAAGGAAGACGAACAAACTATCATTATTGTTTTAGACCTTGCTGGAAAAAACACAATGTTGTTGCGATGAATAATAATTAAAGAATTTGAAGAAAAAAAAATCAATTGCCAATGAACATTATACATTGTTATAATAGTTTTTAAATTGGAAGTCCGATTCCATTTACGTTACATAGTATCAACGTAAGAATGGTCTGGTAATATTGACCTGATAAACAATTTCCTGAGAAGAGGATACGTTTATTTAAACCATAGGGACTACATAAATAACGTTTCTTCCATCTCATTTTCCTCAAAGCACAAACTTACCTGTTGCATAAACCAAATTTTAAAAAATTGAATATAATGTATAATTATAGGTTTCATAACGAGTGAGAATACGATATCGCTTCATATCAACTCGAGTTATTTGATTTCAATAATAATAAGCGAGCCTGGGCGAATTTATTATTATTGAAAACGAAATAACGAGAGTTGATATAAAGCGATATAAAATTCTCACGAGTTATTAAACCTATTTCTCTTATGGGGAAATGTAACTTTATTTGCGTGGCGTATTTGTTGTTACGCGCGTCATCATTCTTGACGCGGACGAATCTGTAATTGAATTTGCATTTTCGCCAATTAATTGCTTATACACACAATTTCAGTTGGGAGAATCTGGGGGAAAAAACCCAAACAAAAGAAAGACTTTTAACAATAACAAACTTTATATGTTGTGCCAGACACATGTAAAATATAACAAATTATGTTGGTAACCACACATGATGTTTTTCGTTGTTTAAATCCTTTATATTGTCAAAACATTTTCTTCGGCGTAATCACATAGATAATTCAACCATCATGGCGGAGACTATTTATGCATCATTATCAATGTCTATTCTTGGTTTCTTGGCATCTGACGGGGAATAAATGTTAGTTGTAAATTATCCACTATAGACATTACCACAAAAAACCGAACTAATAGTGGAAGAAGTGCAGTGACTGGTCGCAGAGCCGAGACGGTAGTTCATTACCGTGTTTGATTGCGAGAGCGGGAAGGGCTGTTGTGGTTCACACACTGGAGAAACTGGTGGACGCTCTGAGGGTGGACGGCTTTGAGTGTGAGTTGGCTTTTGAATAGACTTGTTGCGGTTAAGTTTTCTCCATATTTGTTGATGTTAATCATTATTAACCTTCTTATATTCGTTCACGGAAGCAATGTTTTTGTGTCCTAAAATCTGCAATAGAGAACAAGACATATTATGAAGATTATATAAGTGTATTGTTATATGGAGGACCTGTACCAAGTGAATGGTAAGTACATACATGTTTCAAGATTCACAACATGGGTTGTATTTTCACACTTAACTGTCATTGTTTCAAATTGATCTGACAAACATGACAAAGAAGAATCTCAGTCTTTCGAGGCCCTATACTATAGATTATATACATGTATCTCTCTCAAACGCCCCGAATTATAAAGCATAGGAGCATCTCTTATAGATACCTTCAAGTCCATTAAGTATTTTTATTTATACATTATATACGCTTAATGAGCGGCAGAAGTGAATGAAATGTCTGGCAAGTATCGTGTAGCTGTGGCAGAATTGTCACGAGTTGACGGCTGCAGCTTACCGTGAGGACAGATAAAATAACATAGCGCTGTGTCAACTCTGTCCACAGCCAAACATGGTTTGGATACAGTTACTTGATAAAAAGTAAGCAGTCTTTGAAAAAATCACTCTGCACACTTATGGCGCTAAATTGTTATTTATTGATGCAACAAAATGTACATTTCAGATATAATAACCTGACCTAAAAAGATGATACAAATGCTGCTTTTTATCCTGCAATTCATCTTTCTACTATACAAATACAGATAACACGAAGTGATGAACGTACACTAGATGTTTAGTCTCCTGGTATCCTACTTCTGTTGTTGGCGAACGGTTATGTCATATTTCTGTTTACATCACAGCTCAATGTGGGGTCCTTATTTATTGTGGTCAGCATTTAGTCATGAATATTTCATTCAAAATCAAATTCGATGATTGGGATGAGGAAAAAAATTTATAAGTTTAACCTAAATGTTAAATCATAGGTAAAAACAATATTCAGACAGTGTAGGAATATAAAAAATACTTGTACTCGCATTGAAACAGGTAAAAAAAACTCGGCAAGCCTCGCTTTTCTCTTTGTTTCTAAAGCTCATCAAATCAATTTTATATTTTCCTATACTGTACAAATATCGTTTGATAACAACGCTCGTTATTTAATTTAAAAAGTAATAATAAACTCGCCAAAAGCTCATTTATTATAATATTGAAATTAAAATTGATCTGACAAACATGACAGTATCTCAGATAGCTCAGAAGCATAGCACTCAACTTTTGTTGAGAGGTCCCAGGTTCGATTCTTGGTCTGTATTGTTCAACACAAACATACTGTCATTAAGGGAAAATACTGAAGATTTCAGACTTGTATCAATACTCTAGATCAGCTGAGACACAATTAATATTGTTTCAAATAAATGAAAGTTCCATTTGGGCAATTGTGTTACATTTGTATGATGTCTCTTTATATCAGTTTTCTTTCTTTAACATTTAAATTAACTGTATTAGAACATGTTTTTTTGGTAATTTATGAATTAATCGCTTCTCCTTATTTGATAACACTTGAAACCAGGTAACATGAGTAAATTTATTTCTCATTTACACTATCAAATTCATAATCATTTTAAATGCATGTACAAAATGTACATGTACAACTGACCATTACTGGATCAGATTTTTATCCAAATAACATATGTCATCCTCATGGCAATGGACATGTGTGATTTTTTTCGATTATGTACAAAACACTGAAGCGTACAAAAATATTTAGAATGTCTGATGTTAAAGTTTGACGCTGGAAAAATACATGTGACATCATGCTGGTTTGTGTAAATTAAAAGACTAGATCAACGATTTCCTGAATATTTTATTGAACACAATGAGAGGGCTGATCATAAGAGAAATAGGTTTTTCTTATGGTTGTGGCCTGTTATCTAATTCTTGCATGAATAGATATTTCTCATATCATACTACACAGAGTGTGATATGAAAACGTGATTCGAAAATTTGAGTTAATTTGATTGGCTTATCCAGCATCATGAGACGATATTACGACATTTTCATCGGCTATTCTGAGGTAATATATGACTTTCAAAGGTTAAGACAATGAACAATTCGTCCATGGCAACGGACATATTTGATTTCTTCATTAATATTCAAAACACTCGTCCTTTTCACCTGAAAATCTTCTTTTTTTTTGTCACATTTTAATTATGATTGTTTAATTATTTTATATCTTAATGCATATATTCAGCATACTTTTTTTAACCATATCTTTATTGAAACTCAATAAACCTATAGGCGTTTATTTTAAGTATATGCAGTTAAAGCTAATCAGACATGTCTCTTATTAAATAAGAAATGTTGCTAGCATAATCCATGTTTTTGACAAATATATTATTTGTTTTAGATAATACTGTATGGGTTCATATCGATTAAAGATAAAATCACACATATCCGCATCACACATTAATGATATTATCTGTATATTCTCTAAAATCATATATATTTTGAAAATTTCAACAAACTGTATAACCTTACCTGCTAAATAAACTAGATAAGAAGTTGACCGCATAAGGCTCAACTTTAGAACGAACTAATTTACAAGGTATTGCAATATTTATATCCGACAAACACAAATCATATATATATATATATCTGTTTACACCATTTAAACTATTTAAAAATGTATTTTTAAAAATAAAAATACTTATTCTTCGTACTAGAGACACTGGGAGAGAGGACTGTTTCCACTATAGGTTGCACTTAAATACAGCTGTTTCACAAACCACGCCTCTTATGGGGAGATATTTAATATTCATAGATAGTTTGTTCGATTACGTACTGGTTCCCAGATATGATCTCTATGTATCTTCTCATAGAGACAGTATAAATAATCATAATTAGCGGCCGCCTTAAATTCTGAGGTAGACCAAAAGGGAAAGTAGGGGTAGTACAGAATTGTAGTATAATTTTAAACTCTTAGAAATTCGGGGCATATAAATGTTGAATATATGCCGCACAGCCCTATATTTGGACCTTTGAAAAAAATAGTAGTACATATGAGCTTACCATTCTAGGACATTTTTTCTCAAAACTTCATAGTAAAAGTGGTACAGTTTTAGCGGTAAAAAGAATTCCTATGGGAAATTGCATTGTCTGTATTTACAGAAATGCAACCTATATGAAGTACAACTTCCTTAATCATTCGGTTTTCCTTTCGAGCATGATATGACAAACTGCAGCACTTTAAGAAATGCAGACTAGAAAAATAACGTAGTAAGATTTCTTTTATACTCTACGTTTCACTGTGGCCATAAAATAACAAATAAAAAGGTAATTGTTTAAAAGCGAACAACTTCAAATCTGCCCTATATAGTTTTCGTTTCCGTTACATTCAGTAGTAAGATATATTTGAGGATTTCAAGGAAGTTCAAAAGCTGTATTTAACCTTTGTAAATTATACATTACTGAACTGTCTGTGTATACTTCAAGACATTCATCTGAAAAACTCTTAAAAACTATATGATGTACTCGAGATAAGTTTAAGATCGAAATTTCCGTTTCAGATTAAAATGTGTCTGCTGATCATCTTCTACTGATCTTTTAATTTATTGTTATTCCTTGAATGTTTATCAGGTTTAAACAATAAACCAAGGACTACTTGAAATACGTTTATCTATAGTTATACTCGGGGAATAAAACTACCTGCTTTATTAACCAAATCAATAGACTCGCTATATTTCTTATTCTCTATCAGATGAAAAATAAATGTCATTAAGAATGTAATTAGGTGAGGTTTTGGAATTTGTGTCAAATGTTTGGACTCCTTGGTTTTTTTCCATACAAAACAATGTAAAATATTTTGCCCCATAACACCCATTTATGTTTTCATATAAGACTTAATAGCTCATGAAAAGTCATTTACCAAAATTTTAGAAGATTCTTGATTTTCTTTCTTTTGTTTTGAGACCCAAATAATACCAATGCAAATATAAGGTAAAAGTCCGAGTCAGCCTTTTTCCGTCATATTTCAAATCTCAAATATCTCGAAAAGGAGGTCCATGACCTATCAATACTTTTAGCTTATCTTTATCCTTAATTGATGCTCTACCATCTTATAGTATCAATTTTAATTTCTTAATTTCTTAATTTTTACCTAATATCACCTAAGTTCATCCTTAAGGAGTAATGCATTTAAAAAAATAATTGTTTTCAAATGACTTTATCGTTCATTTTATTTTATCTCCTTCAAAACACTTAACAATTATGATTCATAGAACATGAGGTACTCATGTCATGATTAATAAGATGAAAGGGAAAAATAAACATGCAATAAATTGTCCATATCGAATAAGATTTATATTATTTTGTTAGCAGCTATGATTTTTATATCTTAATGAATATCTCCAGTGGCAAGTATGTCACATTTTGGTGTCATCTTCTTTATATCTTTTAAGATTAATAACTGAGACTTATGATTAAAATGTTTAAATTCAACACAATATGTCTCCTATTTGACACACCATGTGGATCAGACGATACATACTATTCATTTATGTACAGATTATTTTAAGTTAATGATGCATAATTGATAAGATCAGTATCAATATTCTTTTATTTGCTTCAAACATTAATGCTTTCTTTATATATTTTGAATTATCCTATATGTTCTGAACTGCTTTATAATGATACCTGCTTATTAACTTAATTAATAGTCTTCCGAATGAAGCTCAATTTTAGAATGAATTAAGTAACAACGTATTGTTATATGTGTACAAAACTATACATTGATACACAGCTGATATTATTTATATGTTTACATTATTTAAACTACTTCCAAATTGAATTCATTCTTGTGGATACTCTTTAAAATATTTAAGGGTGTATTGTATGTGAGATGAAGTACTGATGTTTTGCTTAGATCGTATCGTGTACACCCCATTGTTGATCATGTGAAAATAACTGTTACTTATCATTTTGCTGTTTGGTTGATTGATTATTGGTGTTTTTAGCACTCTTTAACCATGACGGCTAGTTTCAATTGATTGGAAGACGTCATTGATGGTAAAATTTGTTTTTTTATGTATCTTTCAAATTATAAGGCCCGTGGCTCCCTATTTTTACTGCTGTTTCTGAAGTATTTCTGAAAAGCAGTTATCTCATTCAAGCTCAACAAATGCTATCGTTTATTGTCACTTCATTGCAGAGAAATTATGTTACCCATATATACCATATGAGATAAGTGTAAGTTTGCTAATTTCAATGTTTTATAACGAAAAAACAAGGTCCATGACCCCAGATTTTACATTGAAAAGTGGAAGTAGATTGAACCTGAAGTCTTTCACAGGTGTGGAAAAAAAATCTACTGTCTAACATTTAGACATCGAGCTTCCTTAACCGCGGAGTAAAGCATAAATTTACATTTATTCTATAGATTATTACATTCGTAGTACAATAAAAAGAATATTAAATGAATAATATCAGTTGAATATATAAGACGATAACATGTTGATAATGCAATTTAAATAAATATTTGATCTAGTGATGGTTAATGAATGTTTGAATGCCATGGCGTTGTCATTTTATTTTCGACTTATGAGTTTGAACATCCCTTTGGTATCCTTTGTTTCTCTTTGAGGCATTTATTTTACCTCCGAAATTGTAAAACTAATATATTTCTGCAATCCTTTCAAACATATGTTAGTTTAAATAATAGGAAAACACGATGATCTAACCTGTTCAATTTAGTACATATAATTTAGTTTTGTGATCCATTCAAGGTCATAATTATATAGAAATAGACAATTTAACGGGAAGGCTATTTATATTTAAAAAAATAGTTGACCAAATTATGGTTAATGCATATTTGAGTTCTATTTAAAGGTTCAAGAGCAAATTAGTGATAATTGGAAAAGATTATAAGAGTGGTTTTTTAACCTCTGAAATTGCAAATATAATGTTGATTAAATTTAAGATATCTGTTAGTTTTAATGATACATACAAACATTTACAATGATCTTATCTAGGTAATTTGGTCCATATAAGTCAGTTTTGTGGTCACATCAAGGTCATAAACATGTTAAAATTGACAACATTCATAGTGTTAAGCAAAATTAAATACGGGGTTATTTTAGTTAAGAGCATACCAACACAGATGTTTTGCCTACATCTTTGTAACAGACATATTTAACCAAAATACATTTTCGGATAAAGTTATGGCAATGAAAAAGCAAATGAGGCTTTTCTGGCATTTATTTTTTTAGGTCTGTCTTTAAAGTAGCAAGTTTGAACCACAAAAGCTTATATTTTACGCATCATTTAAGTTATATAGATGATTATGCCTGCCAGACTAATGTTTGATCAACACCTAATAGCTTATCAAAAATACCAGACTTATAATTGTGAACGCAAGAATCAAGTTTTGTCTGCACAGAACGCCTCAATAGCGCCTGAATCAAAACAGTCAAAAGGGCTAAATCAAATATAAAGTTGTAGGGCATTAAAACCGAAATATTCACAAAGGCTATGCCAAAAGAGGCCGGGGTAATCTTTACCTTTGGTTAGAAAGTCTAATTGTTTCAAATAATTATACATTCCATAATCAGTAAATTTACAGAAAAATGAACATATCAATGATATTTTATATTAACACAAAAGTTCGAATACTGAGCTAGTGATACCCTCGGCGACGAAACGTCCACACCTGCAGAGGTATTTTTTTGGTAGTTGTTAAAACCATAGACGCGCGTTTCATTCACACAAGACTCACTAATGACACTCAAATTATAACCCATTTAGAAATGTAGAAAATTCCCAAAAGTTTTGACAACTAAAGGATGATTGAAATGTATTTGTTTAGCTTAACAATAGACCTTTTCTACTTAAACATTCTTTTTACTTATATTGAATGTGGATTTCCGCCGTGTTATCACCAATATGTACTGACAGACATTAAACATTTTCTGAGCAATCAATCGATTTAATGAAAAAAAACTGAGTTCAGAAGTTTATCAGAAAGTAAGTACAACTGCTGACCTATAAAAAAGATAAAATAAGCATGTTAATGTTAATGGGCACAGATGAAATTATTTAGTTTCTGTCTAAAAGGATGTAATCTCCTTCGTTAGAAACAGATGCATCTGTCAGTTTAAGTGATTTATCATTATATCAAAATGTTCATTTATATACACTTATACACTAGTAAATAATTGTCTCGTTTATGTTCAAAGGTTACCTTTCGTATTGTCAATATAAAGTTACTTAGGATAATTTTTGAAAATGAGAAGCATTTGGCAATATATATATAACAATTTATAACAATATACATTTGTATACGGGGGTACTTCAGGAAGTTAACTCTTTAACTCATAACAAACATTGAACATATGGTTGATATAATCAATCTCCTTCAGCGTAGCTTTCAACACGAAAGCGTGTCAATTCCAACGTCGCACTTCAAATTAACTACCACGTTTTTCGGTCAAAACTGTGCGAGGGCTGTATAGCTAGTCAAGGTCGTTACAAACTCCCATCATCATCATTTAATTATCTCAGTATAGCTGAACTACGTCGGTTTGACGCTTGATTGCGGTTTAGAGTCGTGCATATATATATATTTAATTACATTTCAATTTGTGCAAAATGTTTGTTATATAGTTATTATTTGATTGTTAAATCCTGTTAAAATAATAGTCTAGACTCTACCGAGTCCAATCTCACTCGACATTTGCCGATCCCTGATGCCATTAGAATTTCATGACTGTGGTAGGGCATGAATAAGACAAGACAGATGGTAACGTCTTAGTTTTTTTTATTAATAATATGTATTTTCTTTGTTGCTCTTTGTTGCCCAAATGTTAACCTTATATAAATTAATGAAAATGATTGTTATGTTTCAAATTTCATTTGCACTAATATGTAATATCGAATTAGGAAAATATTTATAATAGTGTTTTGTTCATTGTCCAAAACCTATTGATGACACTCTCCATTTAAATTGATCAGTTCAATTCAAATCAGTTTTTTTCAATCAATAACCATATGAATTTTTGTATAAAATTTTCTATAAATATTGTAAAGGTCTATCTGATATGGCGGCTTTCGATTTAAGGAAATATTATCTGTTCATTCTATGGCAGGAAAGAAAGAAGAAAACATATTTATTGTAACTTATTCTTTTTATTTTATGTTTTATACTATTTTCATAAGCATACCTTTTCCTGTGTAAGTACCCATATTTTGACTATTTTATCTATTGTGTCTGTTTATTTAACGCATCAATGTAAATATATCGGAAATTGATGAGACTGTCATTAAAGTGAGAGGGTTAGCGCTATAGAACCAGGTTTAATCCAGCATTTTCTACATTTGAAAATGCCTGTACCAAGTCAGGAATATGAAAGTTCTTGTCCATATGTTTTTGATACGTTTTGTTATTTGATTTTGCCATGTGATTATGGACTTTCCGAATTGATTTTCCTCTAAGTTCAGTATTTTTGTGATTTTACTTTTGACTTTTTAAAAAAAAAAACAAGATCCCTATGAAAATTGAATAAGGTTACAAGTATTAGCCTGGTTTCTATAATTAGCTTATTTTCTTTAATTTGTAAATAATACCAAGTAATCACTTCAAACTTGTGTAGGCAGAAAAGGTTTAAATTGGTACTTATCGATTCCGATTAGGATACGATCGTGTTATAAGCAACATGTGCATCCTTCAACGTGAAGTGTTTACAAGTGGGGTTTATAATATTTCATAGTATTGTTCAATTTATGTGTACTTTATAATTAAAGGTTATACAATGTAACTAGTAGTGAAAAGATAGATATATTTAGTTTTCATATTTAATGTTTCATTGTGGCGTTTTAAAATCTCATGGTATATGCAAGAACTTAAAAGATCCTGATCAGAATGTTTACTCTGTTGTTAAGAGTAGATTTACACCTATTGTTATTCATTTAATCTGTTAATCCATGAATAACAACACATTTTCAAAAGATGAATCTTCAAAGCGACAAAATAGGAAAAATTTCAAAGTAAAATAAATTTAAAAAAAAAACTTTCGTAGTGATTTCTCCCCTCTGTTTGATCCCTGTTCTTGCTCATACTTAGCTTTCACATGTTTCAAAAGTGCAAAAGAGCGAATAGTGATAAAAAAATTGATTATTAGCTCAGGAACAAACAGTTTTACAAAGTCTTCTGATTCTGCACAAAGACTATCCCAATAGTAGTGAACCATGAAGGAAGCACTGATATGTTCAGTCAGTACACTTTTACTGAGTGAATTAAATGACAGTTTATTCATGTTAATATTCTTTCTCATTATCATTTCCAATTCTTTTTTATTATCATTTCCATCTCTTTAATTAATAAAAATAAATCATCTGCTGGGTATATAAGTCCACCTCTTTTAATCTTTCTTGACACGGTAAAAAAAAACTATAAGTCAGCGTATATACTTAGGGACCTAAAGACATATTCAATTCATATTCCAATGACTAAATATGTTCAATATATATTCTAAATACATGTGCAGCTAAAGATAAATGTAGCAACTAAAATTATTGTATACTGACAATTGAAGAAACACGATACAATGTTTATTTCAAAATTAATCAAAGTGCTGTATATCGATTACTATTTTTTTTTATTTTTCGAATACTGTTGACTTCAAGTCCAGGTGTTTGATGTTTGGTGACCCGTGTCGGTTCACTCTATACACGTACGCCAGTCGTCTTAATAAAAATTAACAAAAATCGCTAATTGTCATTCCAATCACATATACACAGGATGGTCACCTCATGTGTTATGCATTCACTGTGTATAGTTTTTAACTTTGACTTTTAAAAGAATCATGAATTCGAAGATGTACAGATAGAAAGATATGTTAATCCCATAAAATCATGAATTCAAATGTATTAACATAAAAAAAAAAATTAAAACAAATTTAAATAAAGAAAAGTAAATAAGATAAATAACTAGAGTCTCTTAAAAGCCTGAGTCGCTCACCTTGGTCTATGTGCATATTAAACAAAGGACACAGATGGACTCATGACAAAATTGTGTTTTGGTGATGGTGATGTGTTTGTAGATCTTACTTTACTGAACATTTTGAACATCTTCTTACAATTATCTCAATTTATAATGAACTTGGCCCATTAGTTACAGTGGAAAATATTTTGTTAAAATTTACAAAAATTTACAAAATTTACACAATTATTAAAAATTTACAATAAAGGGCAATAAATCCTTAAGGGGTCAACTGACCTTTTTGTTCATGTTGACTTACCTGTGGATCTTACTTTGCTGAACATTATTGCTGTTTACAGTTTATCTCTATCTATAATAATATTCGAGATAGTAACCAAAAACAGCAAAATGTCCTTAAAAATTTCCAATTCAGGGGCAGCAACCCAACAACCAGTTGTCGGATTCATCTGAAAATTTTAGGGCATATAGATCTTGACTTGCAAAACAATTTAACCCCCATGTCTGAATTACTCTGAATGCTTTGGTTTCAGAGTTATAAGCCAAAATCTACATGTTACCCCTATGTTCTATTTTTAGCCATGGCGGCTATCTTGTTTGATTGGCAGAGTCACGCCACACATTTTTTTAGCTAGATACCCCAATGATGATTGTGGCCAAATTTGGTTTAATTTGGGCCAGTAGTTTCAGAGGGGAAGATTTTTGTAAAAGATAAGACAAAATTACGAAAATTTGGTAAAAAATGACTATAAAGGGCAATAACTTCTTAAGGGGTCAACTGACCGTTTTAATCATATTAACTTATTTGTAGATCTTACTTTGCTGAACATTATTACTGTTTATACTTTATCTCTATCTATAATAATATTCAAGATAATAGCCAAAAAAACGGTATAATTTCCTTAAATTTGCCAATTCAGGGGCAGCAACCACACAACCGGTTGTCCGATTCGTCTGAAAATTCCAGGGCAGATAGATCTTTACCTGATAAACAATTTTATTCCTGTCAGATTTGCTCTAAATGCTTTGATTTCAGAGTTATAAGCCAAAATCTACATTTTACCCCTATGTTCTATTTTTAGCCACGAAGGCCATCTTGGTTGGTTGGCCGGGTCACGCCACACATTTTTTTAACTAGATACCCCAATGATGATTGTGGCCAAGTTTAGTTTAGTTTGGCCCAGTAGTTTCAGAGGAGAAGATTTTTGTAAAAGCTAACGACGGACTACGACGACGACGGACGACGGACGCCAAGTGATGAGAAAAGCTCACTTGGCCCTTCGGGCCAGGTGAGCTAAAAATATGTGAATACAAATAAAAATGTTTAAAGAAATAGTGTTTAAATATGTTGAAATTATGATTGAGAAGAAGGAGTAATTTAACTGTTGATACATCTTATGGAATTGTAAAGCTGTATGAGTGTTTTTGGGTTTTTTTTAGAGTTCAACAGTTCGTTTGGTATCACCAAGGAGGTTATATGAGAAGGAGAGAGGACGAAAGACGATAATTACACATAAAATGTTACCGACTTTTCTGTAAGTGGGTGTTGATTAGTTGAGATCGACTCTGTCACAGAGGGAGATTTTATCCTAATTACATACCCGAGTAAGAACGGAAACACCCAAGGTGTCATAAACTGACCGGATATACAATTATTGACATGTTAATAAGATTTTTTGTGATCTTTTTTATTAAGTCCTATTATTAAGTAATTAAAAATTAAAAAAATTATGTTAAAAGTAAACTTATTACCAATAGAAATGAAACGAATATCTGTCTCATTGCCGTCAATGTTAATATCAACAGAAAGCACTTTTACGTTGTTCCCGATAAATTTCTCTATGTTTTAATTGCAAATATTCTTTCCTGTCGTTACCGGTCACCGTAACTAAAGTACTTTGCATATTCGTATATTTTCTATGATTATTACCTGCCAATTCTCATCAACAGAAATTGAAAGGTGAAGCGAAAATCTTTGTTTAAAGCAATTGTAGTGTTGAATAAAAATCGCACAATAACTTTCCTTAAACCCTCATAACTTTGTCATTTTTTATCTTTTTTCACGGTAGACAGATGATTGATTTTGAAATTGCGCGTCCGATCTTTTCCCAAATCATAAACACCTATACACTGCATTGTTACCAAAAATACACCTGAACTTTAATGACCCAGTCACTGATTACAATCACGTGACAAATGCGATTAATCTAATAGCCCGAACTGCTCGCGGTAACAGCCCGGTACATCAGAGGGCCATGTCAAGTGGGTAATAAACATGTCGGTTTCTTTATATTTTTATCATTTTTCTCTGACCGAACTGCTATCCTGGGGATGCTAATTTTGTATCAAGCAGAGTGTTCACTCTCCTTCTCATATAACCTCCTTGGTATCACTGAAATCTTTTCCTTTCATCTTCTTAAACCGGACAATCAAGAATATAGTGATAGTCGTCTCCGATATGTCCATTCTGGCATATAGAACACATTCTGTCACTTCTTTCAACATGATACCTTCTCCATATATATCTATAAGCTATACATTTTTGCACATTCCATTCTGATTTTTACACATTCCAAGTTTGATTCGTCCGAAGTTCGTACTGACTATTTCAACTCTTTATGGACATTTTTTGAAGTAAGATACAATGTATCTACAAATGTGTGTGTGGTGTGTGGGGGGGGGGGGGGGGTTAAATACAGTTTTAAAACGTGTTATTGTGTTACAATCAAATAAGCACAATATAAGGACTGCATATAATTTTCAGACATAGGATTTTCGTTTAGACTATATAAAATTATAGCATAATAATTAGGTTTTTACTCTTAAATAAAAGATAGTCATAGTATCACAGCTTCAAGTATATATATATATATGTGTGTTATATCTTTAACCTTAAGAACATAATGTCATCTATGATTGATTGAAAATTGCCTGATGTCCAGTGGCAACTGTTTCATGCACATGCATGTTCAGTACGAATGTATAAGTTTGTTGATTGCTTCTGTTTAATTACTTCTTAACTATTATACACTATATGGGTACACCTGTCTACTGATAAAGATTTATGTTGGCCTCAAAATGTATTCTAGATATTGTCACAGTGTCGTAGAGTTGCTGTCATATTGATGTGCACCCAATATAGTCTTAAATTCACAATGTATGTGAACAGTAATAAAAGACAAATTCCGAGCAATAGTTGACTTGTGAGACACTGTATAGACACATTCTGAACTATTTCCAATGTATAAAGAATATAAGGTGGTATGGTCGCGAATGAAGAAACTCTCCACCAGAGACCAAAGGCTTTTTTCTTTTTTCTTTATACTTTTTGTCCATAAATAATTATTCTCTATTCATTATGTTTTAGCACCTCATTATTCTCTTTATTCTTTTGGGTCCATTTTTTCTTTATTCTTTATATTCTTACATTCATACTCTTTATTCTGCAAACCCACATCCACACTCCTCTCAAATTTCTTGCATTTTTGTGTTAGGTAATTTTTTTCGGAATTTTAAAAACTTCAAATTTTTTATTGTGAATGATTATTTAGGTGTTTAATAGAATCATAGTGTAATACAAAAAACATACAAAAAAATGTGTTCCACTTATTATATAATCTCTACTTTGAATATATTTGTTTTTGTTGGGGTTCGTGTTGTTTATTCTTTAGTTTTCTATGTTGTGTCATGTGTACTATTGTTTTTCTGTTTGTCTTTTTCATTTTTAGCCATGGCGTTGTCAGTTTGTTTTAGATTTATGAGTTTGACTGTCCCTTTGGTATCTTTCGTCCCTCTTTTATCATAGTCACAGAGAAAATTTATATTTACAATAACAAAATTAAAAATCAAATTTAACGTTAGCAAAATATATACAGTTCTAAGATGGTAGAACCCGATTTTTACTGAGAGCGGTGATTGCCAGTTTAAAGGTTTGCGGTTTTTTTTTTTCAATAACCGCTTCCGACGTTAAGGCTAGATAAAAACAAAATACGTAATTCAGACCACAGATTTTATTTTTATTGTAATTTATAACCATTTAACTTTTAAACATATTTCATTTTGGACAATTAAACAAAGCGAAAGTATTTTTCACGGAAAGAAATCAATATCATTGAGAAATCGATCAATCATAGATGGGTATTACATCTATGGATCAATGCACTGAAAATTATAGTCCAAGCGCGAACGAAGGGAGACAAGCCTTATAAATCTGCACAAACTATTTTATGTCAAAATCGATAGATTTACCTGGCACTGATCATGAACACTACTGAAAATCCCCAAACAACTATTTTATCGATGTACTGATTTGTACGAAAACGTTCTTGCCCCTTCTGATTTGAATGCAATCGTTTTCTCTTAATAAACTAAGTCAGTACTGAACTGTACTGGATCTCCTGCACGGATCAGGGTACAGAACACGCACTGAATATCTGAAAAAGATCTTGACCTCTTTCCTTGCGGTAATTTCAGGCAATTAAGAGTTGTTCAGTTTAAAATGACCGTTTCAGTAATAAAAATAGTAACTAGTGAAAGTATGTAGAATTATATCCTAAAACAATAAATGTGTATAGCGCATGATACATGTACATTACGGATTATTGCTTTTAGACAGGTTTTTGATTTCTCGTATGGTGTAGTGTTGTAAAGGATGGAAAAATCAAAGGTTTTGAAAGAATTTACAAAGTTTTATTTAAGAAAATGACCGAGGTTTTAAAGTTTCAAGATGTTTTAAAGAATCCACACATGGTTAATGCTACTACAAAAGTGACCAGTGTCACAGTATTTCTGTAATCCCTCTTTTACAGCGGACCTTTGGTTACTTTAACGGACAATTCCTGTGTAGAACATGCAGATGAGTCTGCAATGTACCGTTGTCTGAACGCAGTCTTATGAAGTTTCGGTATCCAATACAAACAAGATTTGTTATTAATTGCAATATTCAAAGAGGGCACAAAGGACTTGTGGTTTGCATCTTTATCAAAGGCTACGTTACATGGGATTACCCAAGTTTTAATTTATTCGTAATTCTTTGATACTCGTAGTAATAGGATTTACATGCAAAAACAATATTGTTTGAAGCTTTGTCCCCAAGAATAATAACATACTTGTCGTGAGGAGACTTTAGACATTTTACAGCCTTTTTATCTCTAAATACGGACCTAGGTCAACCATTTACACAGTTTTTCAACTTATGGATTCATCGTTTTATCAAGACCTAATTGTTTTAACCCTTTCTGACAGAGAGTCTAGCTCAACCTTTTTTGTCGTTTTGCCCATGATCTTGCGTAATCCTCAACGGAATCCATTATTGTTTCAAAGTTATGATTATAAATTGATGTGCTATGGCTGTCTAATTAGTTATCAAAGGTACCAGGATTATAATTTAGTACGCCAGACGCGCGTTTCGTAAGACTCATCAGTGACGCTCATATCGAAATAGTTATAAACCAAACAAATACAAAGTTGAAGAGCATTGAGGATCCAAAATTCCAAAAAGTTGTGCCAAATACGGCTAAGGTAATCAATGCCTGGGATAAGAAAATCCTTAGTTTTTTGTAAAATTCAATGTTTTGTAAACAGGAAATTTATAAAAATGACCACATAATTGATATTCATGTCAACACCGAAGTGCTGACTACTGGGCTGGTGATACCCTCGGGGACGAAACGTCCACCAGCAGAGGCATCGACCCAGTGGTGTAAATAGTTATCAAAGGTACCAGGATTATAATTTAGTACGCCAGACGCGCGTTTCGTCTACATAAGACTCATCAGTGACGCTCATATCGAAATAGTTATAAATCAAACAAATACAAAGTTGAAGAGCATTGAGGATCCAAAATTCCAAAAAGTTGTGCCAAATACGGCTAAGGTAATCTATGCCTGGAATAAGAAAATCCTTAGTTTTTTTGTAAAATTCAATGTTTTGTAAACAGGAAATTTATAAATTAGGGACTATCAGATATCACCTCCTATTGAATCATATATAGATCAACAGTAATAACATGGTCAGAGGGCTTGTAACTATATCGAGAGTGGGGACAGTCAAATGTAAAAGGAGTTTTCAATTATTCTTCTTAATCAAGGTCTTGCAGTGCTTGTTTATGGTTAGATATTTTTGGTGCAATTGTTACTAGTGGGGACAGACTGGTTTTGAAAAGAAAGATGTGACTTCGTTGTGATGAGGAACGTTGCTGATGAAAACTGAATTAGAAGGAATGTCCTATTTTCATCGTACAATAGTTCCTATCGTACTGGTTTCAATAGACTGAAACAGCTACATCACAAATTTAACATACTAGTCTGTATATTTGGGAAAACAGATCTCTACATTATTTGGCAAGGGCATCATCTCTGACACATTTTTAAATGTTTACAGGCAGTGACAATAGAATGGTTCGAATGTAATGTTACCCAAGCGGATCCTGGAGATGTGAAAAAAGATCACCAAAGCTCACAGGGAATGATCAAGATTTGAAGACTTTTTTTACTTTAGGACGATGGTAATATTATTGACCATGACTAGACTTGGATCTTAAACTAGTGTTGAACAAACTCATTACATTGATATCACTGCAGGGTGGACTAGACACATTTCCTACGCCTTTGATGTTATCATTACAACCATATTACATTGCAGTACATAATTCTCTTATCCAGAAATTCTATCTGTTGTTAACTGTTTAATATCAAAATTTTAAATTTGATTGAATCGATTTTAAACCAAAATTTGAATCTGTAACAAAATACTAACGGGGGCGGAGTTTTAACAATTGACATTTTTCAATTGTCCTGTGGTTTTTTAATTGCCTATAAATTAAGTTTAAAGCTCATGCCAAGTTGTATAGTGTTTGCCAACCTTACACACTGTTGATAAGTATACTATCCAACAATGTTATTGCTGAGGCTTGGTGTCATTTTGGTATTAGGTATGTATGCTTACTAATTTTTAAGTTTTGTATTAATTATATGCTGTCTTGGGATATTTCCAATATATCCTAAAGTAACGTCTTGCTTAACATTGCTATTACAGGAACTATGTTGTTTTTTTGTAATGATAGGTGAAAATAAAAATTGCAAAATGAGCGATTTACTCATAATCTTGAATGGAACAAATTTAAAATAAATATACATACACACATTGCATGCACGAAATCTTAGATTAGATTCAACAATAGTTTATCCACTTTCAAATGTCGTAAATGAATTTAGAAAATAGATGAAGATATAACAAAAAATAGTTAATCGTACGTGATCTAAAATGCTTTTGAATATAAGAGTTCCATTTACACAGGATTAATTCAGAACTGTAATATTATTATTTTTGGCACATTTCTATATTTGTATATAATAATTAATCAGCCCTAATGAACTATGTCATTGTATGTTATTACATAGAACTTTCATATTATCATATTCAAGTAAGTATTGACATGTTCTATCTTACGTTTATTAATTTGAACCTCCGATGAAAGCTGATATAAACTTCGTTGTTATCTAAGAGAACAAACTGTGAAAACGTTGAGGCAAACATTTACGACATCTGATAACTCAGGAACAAACACCATATTATCTGGTCAGTTCTTTCGTGGTGCTAATTAAAAGCGACATCGTAATTTCTAACGTTATTATAATCATATAATAAAGCAATTGAATTGTTCCGTTCCGAACAGACTGAATAAATTTTCGACCAGAGGTAACGCATATTACACATAATCAAATGCAAGAGGGCGACGTTTTTAAAGTCGCTCTATTTGAAGTTTATCGCACCATTACAAAACAGAACTTACCATCAAACTCATTTACAACTGTTTCAATTTACAGGGCTAGGTTTGGAAGCCATACACGAAGGTATAGCCAAACGACAAGCAGATCAAAATTCAAGAAAAGCCAGACCAGCTGATAAACGGCCTTGTCCAGCTGGAATGCGTGATGACGGTACAAGTTGTTGGAAAGATTCCTATGGAAGAGGAGCAGGTCGTGTTCCGGATAAAGCAAATTGTACTCCTAATCAACGCGACGACGGGACAAGTTGTTGGCTAGATAGCTATAGGAGAGGTGCGGGCAGAACACCTGATAAAACAGCATGTCCTTCTGGATTACGAGATGACGGTACCAGTTGTTGGAGCGATGCACATATTTATGGAAAGGGATGTTGTTGCACACTATGGGGATGCTGTCACAACTGTAAAAGTGGTTACAAAGACGATGGATGCACGTGCAGAAAAACAAATGTAGGCATAAAAGTGTCACTCTTCCAACGACAAGTGTGTAGATCGAACGAAGAGATGAATGGACGTCTTTGCTATCCAAAATGCAAAGGTGGATACCATGCAAGTGGATGCTGTATATGTACACCAACTGGCGGCCCAGGTATTCGGAAAACTCTTGCACAAAGGCAAAGTTGTCGTGATAACGAAGAAAGACTCGCCGGACTGTGTTACCCTAAATGTAGAGATGGTTACAGACCTGTAGGATGCTGTGTTTGCCAACCAAATGACGGACCTGGTATAAAAATCACAGGACCTGAGAGACTGTATTGCAAAGAAAATGAAATCAAACTGAATGGCGTTTGTTGGGAGTAATGTCAAAGTGGCTACACTGATCATGATAATGGAGGCGTATGTAAGAAAATTTAGAGAGAACTAATGAACAGACAATAAAAACCGCAGTTGTCATATTATTATTAACTATCTTCACCTCTGTTTGCTCATAGAATAAACTTTATTGCACTGTATGTTTATCTATTTAATTTTCCATAAGGTTATCTATATGACTAAATAGAGATGTCGGCAAACGGAAATGAAACGACAAAACTAAGCATAATATATCTAGAGGGTAGTATACAATATTAAACCAACTTTCATTAGACCTTTCTCTTAGCTTTTTGATAGATACAAATATTTGGTTTACGAAAGTAAAGAAATGTGGTATGATTGTCAATGAGACAACTATTCACCAAAGTTCAAATGAAGTGGACGAAGCAGTTATAGGCAACCGTGCGGCCTTCAACAATGAGAACAACCCATACCATATAGTCGGCAATAAAAGGTTCCGACATGAAAAATATAAAACAATTCATTGAGAAAACTAACGGCCTAATTTAGTACAAAACAAAAAACAAATATCACAGACATGAAACAATGACAACCACTGAACTACTGGCTCCTGACTTGGGACAGTATAAATAAGAAACTGTGGTATGAGTGCCATTGAACTCTCAATCCAAGTCAAAGTGTATAAAAAGTTAAAAATTATAGGTTAAAGTACGGTCTTCAACACTTAGCCTTGGCTCACACCGAACAGCAAGCTATAAAGGGCCCCAAAACGACTAGTGTAAAATAATTAAAACAGGAAAACCAACGGTCTAATCTATATAAAAAAAACGAGAAACAAGAACACCTATGAACCATATCAACAAACGACAACCGCTGGACAACAGGCTCCTGACTTTGGACAGATGCATATAAATGCGGCGGGTTTGAAGGTTCAACGCGACAACGGGACAAGTTGTTGGCTAGATAGCTATGGGAGAGGTGCGGGCAGAACACCTGATAAAACAGCATCTCCTTCAAATGCTTTGAGTGTCTAAAGGAGTTGGAACCTAAGTTTTTTACTAATTTCTAGGCCTTTGGTATTATAGTATTTTCCAAATATAAGGAAATTGTGGCAAAACAAATTATTGGAGAAAAAATGTTGCGATTAAAATTAAAATAAAACTCAATGTATATAAAAATTAGGACATGCAGTATGATTGCCAATGAGACAAAAATCCATATAAGTTCAAATGAAGTGGATGTAAACAATTATGGGCAACTGTACGGCGTTCAACATGAGAAAACCCCAATACCGTATGGTCGGATATTAAAGGCGACGACATGAAAAAAATGATACATTTCGATTAAGAAAAAAACCGGCCTAATTTACGAAAAACGAAAAAAAATGACAGACATGAACCAACGACAACTTCTGAACTACCGGCTCCTGAATTGTGACAGGCACATAAAGAACGTATCGGGATAAACATGTTTGTGGACGCTCAACCCTCCCCTGACCTGGGACAGTGGTGTAACAGTACAAGATAAGAACAAACTATAAAAATCAGTTGAGAAAGGCTCAACTCATCAGATGGATACAAAGCAGAAAAAACATCCCCACAACAAACAGACACTTAAGTACAGATCTGAGAGTACTAGCAGTTACTGACAGCTAGTTCAAAGCCAATAACAACTAATAAAATAAACATGTAACTTACAATATCAATCAGAACACATCCAACATCTAATGGATTTAGTGTAAAGACGTAATTGACGGTTAGAGAAAAACATGACCTTGTGCAGTGCCAAACTATATGTATCGACAGATTGTAGTACCGTGAAAGTAAATATGTGTAATATTTAGTATGGTTTTGATTTACTGTTAACAAAATCAATATTTATACCAATAAAAACAATATTCAAAGATATGATTACAGTGTTGAATAGGAAACCTTTTAGAATTAGTTATTTAAAGGATTGATAAGTTTACCCGGCTCGTATCTAAATTTCCGGGCTCGGTTAACAACATCACTGTAAAATTAAGATGTGTTATTCTGTTTGAAATACGTTTTTTTACAAGTACAGACAAACTTTGTATCTATGGGCGAATTTAGTAGAGGTTTTAAGTAATTTGTGGTAACGAAATCCCTGACTGAATAACTTACTGGTAATACATAGATTACGCTCATTGAAACCAAAAACGTCACTACAAACACGACCATAGCAAATGGGTTAGGATATATAAACACCGTAAGATGGCGCCAAAGAAACATCACCGTCCACAAATAATCAGCTGTCCATTTTCTATGGCCTCATTGACTCTTTGCTTTGTCAGTCAACGCCAGAATTTGACATTTGTTTTTTACTTATGAGTTTGAATATCGCCTCTCTTCTTTACAGGTCTTTCAAATTGAAAAGTAAAACTAGCTTCAGTACACCATCTTACTTGATTTTATGAGATTGACTGTAGTAAAACAAAAGAAATACTCGTAGTTGATTCTAATGTGTATTTAAAAACCATATTAAAAAAAACGCGGCATATCCCAGAAGGACATTCGAAAACATCCAGTTGATCGTTTTCATTATTTATAAATTAAAAAACACGCTTGTCAGTTGTTAATCATGTATTTTTTTTTTATTAAGTTTTATCCTACATGTCATTCTATCAAAACTTTCCCTCCGCTAGAGCTATTTATGAATACCATTAATGAAAAACAGTTTAATTATGCACACACCAAATTTGTCCTAAATTGATGCTAGAACGCAATACGAAACAAATAAAACTCTGGCCAAGGACAAGTATTAGCGACGATGAAGTTATATAAATATATTATTAGTTAAAGGTGCAGCCGTCTATCTAAGTGCTTTAAGTAGATATGCATCCGTAAATGTATTAAAATTTTAGTTTATTAAGGGCATACAATACAGTTACAGGGGAGGTAATGACGTTGCTAACGTAAATTGTTATTTTCGCGACGTCAAACTATGACTTATTGGGAAAAGATTCAGTTTTCGACTTATTTTTATCATTAAAACTTATCTAACTTGAAAACGAGCTCATGGACCCCTCTTTTTACAATGCCATTTGGTTTGATTACGTAAGAATTTTATGTGTGCAACTTTTCATGAAAACGTAAAACGTGCATTTTTTTTTTAATTTGATTTATATACTGCAAAAAATGACGTTTTTTCCTACATTCGTGAACATTTGATAAATATGAGATACTTGAAAAACAAATTTAAAGGACATTTTATAAAAACTGAATTTACTCTTAATTTAACAAAAAGCAGATTGTGCTTATCTTTTAAAACAAAAAAGTTATGTATTTCTGTCCGATTTACGTCCACAAATCCGAATTTTGAGCAAATGTATAAAATTTGGACCTCATTTTACTCAAAAAATTGCACAGGAAGGTATATTTTTTATTACATATTTGATTTTATCAGGTAAAAGATAGCCTATATGCAAATTTTCAGAAAAAATTAAATATGGGATAAAAACTGTATCGCATGCCCTTAACACTGGAACCCTTTTATTATCTTCTGTTTAAATATAATGGTTCTTCAAATATCAAAATAAAACGATTACTGTTGAACAAATGAGTGCGAATTTAATCTATTTAAATTTCCCATTGATAACTTAAATAAAGGAAATTATATTTTTTTCTTTAGAGTTCTAATTCTAATCTCTGTACCAAGTCAGGAATATGACAGTTGTTATCCAGCCGTTTGATGTGTTTGAGCTTTTGACTTTGCAATATGATTAGGAACTTTTTGTTTTGAATTTTCCTCAAAATGACAACGTAGGTGTTCAACTGCAAAATGTGTCTTTTTCGATGATGTTGGGTTTTCTAAGAGTTTTTGGTAATGATGGCAGATATCTAATTGTTTCTTTGTGTTTATTCACTGTATGTGTGTGTTTTTCCCAAGACAGAACCCTGCAATTGTGGTTGATGGTTGTTGCTGTACACAAAATGTGTTTCTCGTTTATTTTGTTGTTCTCGTTTTAATTGTACTTACATATTTTATCATAGTTTATTTTTGAAGACTTTACGATGACCTAGTCTAGTTTTTACTATATTTTGCCACGTCCTGGCGAATTGTGTTATCGGTATTGGTGCCAAATCCTTTTATTTGTATGGGATATAAGATTTGAGACGATTTGTGGCGTAACTTGTATCGACACCTTTCTGTTGTTAAATACTAAAATAGGAAGATGTTGTAAATTTACGTAGAAGTTCTCAACTTTACGTCATCATATACCTTAAAAAAAATTCGTATACCACATCAAGTTATAAAATACAATATCGTTATCTCTATTCAAATGAAACTGACAAAAAACAACGTCAAAAATTGTGAATTGATGCCATGAAAACTTGATGTTATCCTATTAAAATGAACGCTACAAACGATGTTGCATTAGAAGACCCGAAATAGAAAATTGTAAACAATTCAAAAGAGTAAACAAGGGATTAATTGTTATGGTATATACTAAATGAAAACATGACATGATATTCAATAACTAATGACAACCATTGACATACAGATTCCTGACTTTGAGAAGAACATACCAAGTATACCAGGATTACACACATTTGTGGGCAACCAACCATCCCCTGGTGTAACAGCACAACTTCAGAACAAAGTATATAAATCAGTTGAAAGGGCTAAACTTATCATAATGATACAATGCACAATCAGACAATAAATACACATCTGAGATTACTTGCAGTTTCTCTAAGTTAGCTATTCTAATGTTAGAAACAACTAAATATAAAAGGCATTTAAATTGACGAAAATTTCTATCACCTCAAATCAAATGAATTAAGTACAAAGACGTGAAAAACATAACGAGAAATACATGATTTTGTGCGACATATCGACAACTTATGATACCATATAATATTTAGTTGTCTTTTCATTTTCTAAATAAGCAATGTTTGTACCAATTAAACACAATATTGAAAGATCTCATTACAGTTTAAATTTGCTACCTGTGTAGACAACAACACCGTAAATAGTAGAATGTGATAGATCTCGGTTTTCCTAGGTTACAGTCAAACTTCAGTAATAAATATTTGTTTCTACGTAGTACAGATTGTACATAACCCTCGAAGTGTATTAAGTAATTATTTCCGTTAGTGACATTCTCAATCACATATTCCAATATTTATAATTACTCATTACAGTTAAGAAATAAATAAAAATTGAAGAACACTGCAAAGAAATTTATTATATGATCAAACAGAATAGAAGATGGTTTAGAATAATAAGTTCATGTGTTGGTGCTCAATAAATTTTCTCTTAATCTTTGTACAGACGTCTCCTTTAAGATGATTTTTTAGTCACGCCGGAAGTGTGATCTTTATACCAGGTCCGTCATTTGGTTTGCAAACACAGCATCCTACAGGTCTGTAACCATCTCTGCATTTAGGGTAACGCAATGCTCCGTTGCTTTCTTCGTCCCTACGACAACTTTGTCTGTGCGCAAGAGTTTTCCGTATACCTGGGCCGCCATTTGGTGTACACACACAGCATCCACTTGTATGGTATCCATCTTTGCATTTTGGATAGCACAGACGTCCATTCATTTCTTCGTCCGATTTACACCCTTGTCGTTGGAAGAGTGTCAGCTTTATGTCGACATCTGTTTTTCTGCACGTGCATCCATCTTCATGGTAGCCACTGCTACACTTGTTACAGCACCCGAAGATTGTGCATTAACATCCCTTTCCATATATATGGGCATCACTCCAACAACTGGTACCGTCATCTCGTAGTCCAGATGGACATGCTGTTTTATCTGGCAATCGACCTGCACCTCTTCCATAGCTATCCAGCCAACAACTTGTCCCATCATCGCGTTGATAAGAGGGACAGTTTTCATTATCCGGAACACGACCTGCACCTCTTCCATATGAGTCTTTCCAACAACTTGTTCCATCATCACGCATTTCATCTGGGCAAGGTCGTTTGTCAGCTGGTCTGGATTTTCTATTGTATTCATCTTCTTCTCGTTTGACTGTACCATATTGTAATACGTTTTGAAGGCCTTCTAAACAAATGCCTGTAAATTAAAAAAAACATGGGAATTATTTTGCTGCAGATATACTATCTTTATATATATTTATATAAGTGTAGAAAACATTAAAATTTTAATATATTTATAATCTTTTTTCGAACGGTCTTTCTGTTCTGAACATAGAAAAGTTAAACCAAAATAATTCTAGGCAATCTTCGGATTTATTGATAAATTTAGCATTAATCAATCGCTTCTCAAAACTTCCGACTAATCATAATGCTGTTGAGACAATTCATAATGCTGTTGATATAAATATAAGACGACGTGGTATGAGTGCCAAAGAGACAACCCGAAAGTACGAGTGGAGATTAAATCTACAAAACAACTACAGGACATGCTGAACATAGACTGAACTAATATCAATTGACTCCAAGTGAATTGTCTAACTGTAATGAATTATCGTAATGAAAGATGAATAATACTGAAAATGACGTATTATATCATTGTTCACAGATGTTCAGATCAATATTCTATTTATATTCAAAAACCTAAGGATAACATTATACATGTTGGTGATCGTTATATTGCTTAATAGTTAACCAATATGTTATAATGACCAGTTCTATCAGTAATATTCAGACTATCCAATAGCAGTCAATTAGTACTTATTCAGTTTAAGATAAGATTGTTCAGAAGCTGGTAAACACCTGTACAACGACAATGAGGGTGTCATGAAATGAAAGTTCCTTTATGAAATTATTTCCAAAAGGGAAAAAAATGAAATGAAATATTATTTCCACTGAAAGAAATATAGCGAAAAAAAAATTTACAAGTTGTCTGAAAAGGAACTAAAATATGGGATTTACAACGGTAACCGTAAAATATCATATAAAAACTTATAATCTCAACCAAAGCACTTTTGTATTGAACAGTATGCAGATGTTGTTATATCGAAAAGATACAATGTATCGTTTCAGCTTAAAATTTGCAAGTGGTTGTTTGTTAAAAGACATATCTTTACTGTTATGGATTATATTTTGCTTGGACAAAACTAGCAATGTATCAGACGCTTCATGGATACACTTACAATTGCAAAACGTCAGTCAATAAATATTGTTTTACGATTTCTGTTATATTAAATAGTTGATTATTGCATTACAAAAATGTCATATACCAAAAAATAAAAAATAATCTTTTAAATTACATAACTGTGAATGACGTATTCAAAAGTGTTTACTAGTTTTCATTTATTTTTTTCTATTTTCTTAAAATATTTACAAATTTTTAACATCTTTAACAAAGGTAAATAATGTTTGTTTTCAATTAATGTTTTCGTGCACGAAATTGAATAATTGAATAAATGTATATCATATGTTTCTACTAAAACACACCCATGTCATCGCGGGTCCCTGATTGAATTAAAATGTCTATTGTTTTTTTTTAGTCTAAATATTTAGTGTTCGTACTGTCATCTGAGATAATTTTGATGATTGCACAGTTTTTTTTTATTGCAAAATCTTTCTGAATAAATGTCGTGGTTTTCTTACCACAAAAAACTTATAAATTCAATTTTAACCATATTATATTAAGGAATAAGAAAACAGGATTGTTAAATAGTGTACTCGATATAACATAGATGTAAAACATAGACTAAAAGGATTTCAGATTACCCTGGTAGAGGAAGGATTTCAGATTACCTTGGTAGAGGAAGGATTTCAGATTACCCTGAGAGAGGAAAGATTTCAGATTACCCTGAGAGAGGAAGGATTTCAGATTACCCTGAGAGAGGAAGGATTTCAGATTACGCTTGTAGATGAAGGATTTCATATTACCCTGGTAGAGGAAGGATTTCAGATTACCTTGGTAGAGGAAGGATTTCAGATTACCCTGGTAGAGGAAGGATTTCAGATTACCCTGGTAGAGGAAGGATTTTAGAAAACTCTGGTAAAGGAAGGATTTCAGATTACCCTGGTAGAGGAAGAATTTCAGATTACCCTGGTAGAGGAAGGATTGACAGAAGGTAACAAGTAAAGGAACTACATCTGAAGGATGATCTTGTTGTCCTAATGTGGATTCATTTATTTTCGTGTGTACCAATTTTCGTGGTTAAGGAAAACTTGCATTTTCGTGGATATCAAATTTCGTGGTTTTGGCAAAGTAAGCATACATTCATTTAGAAAATTTGTAATTCGTTGAACATTTAAATTCGTTGTTCCTCTGTTTCCACGAAATCCACGAAAATTGGTATCTAAATAATATTAATGAAACCACAGTATATTAGTTTTTTATAATTTCAATTATTTAATTCCAGGCTTTTCTAAATAGTTATTTTAGAAATATAGTTATACATATTATGTTAACGGTTTCAGTTAACAATTTGGCGTGATGAAATTTAAAACCATATATTTCGTTGAGATATGTCGGAAAGACAGCAATACAGCATACAGGTTAAGATAAAAAAAAAATGTTATACATAAATAGATGTTGTAAAGAATAAGTGTACATACCTAATACCAAGATGACACCAAGCCTCAACATCAACATTGTTAAATAGTTTACTTGTCAACAGTTGTATTGACAAAAACGCTATAAACTTTGGAATGGCTTTACCTTATTTTTAGGCAATGCAACACCCACATGAGAATTGATGAATGTCAATTGTCCAAATTCCGCCTATGTCAGCATTTTGGTACAGATTCAATACAATTGGTTGTAATACAGAATTATATATGTTGCAACGGGGAATTGTGAATTTGGCAAGAAGAATGTTTTTTGGGTTTTTGATTTTACATTGATTTATAAATGTTAAGATATTTGGTAATTTGTAATTCCGTCATAGTTGTTATATTGCCTATGATTTTGAATGGTTCTAATTGCATGAATTGTATATGATATTAAGGAAAAGGGGACTGGGGAACTGCGAATGGTGTATGAGGAATGATGTAGAAGAATGTACTAAATAGTGTATGGAGTTATTGTAAATAGATATGATAGGGTGTATGGGGAATGGTGAAGAAGAATGTACTAAATAGTGTATGGTGTTATAGTAAATAGATATGATAGGGTGTATGGGGAATGGTGAAGAAGAATGTACTAAATAGTGTATGGTGTTATAGTAAATAGATATGATAGGGTGTATGGGGAATGGTGAAGAAGAATGTACTAAATAGTGTATGGTGTTATAGTAAATAGATATGATAGGGTGTATGGGGAATGGTGAAGAAGAATGTACTAAATAGTGTATGGTGTTATAGTAAATAGATATGATAGGGTGTATTGGGAATGGTGAAGAAGAATGTACGAAATAGTGTATGGTGTTATAGTAAATAGATATGATAGGGTGTATGGGGAATGGTGAAGAAGAATGTACTAAATAGTGTATGGTGTTATAGTAAATAGATATGATAGGGTGTATGGGGAATGGTGAAGAAGAATGTACTAAATAGTGTATGGTGTTATAGTAAATAGATATGATAGGGTGTATGGGGAATGATGAAGAAGAATGTACTAAATAGAAATAGTGTATGGTGTTATAGTAAATAGATATGATAGGGTGTATGGGGAATGGTGAAGAAGAATGTACTAAATAGTGTATGGTGTTATAGTAAATAGATATGATAGGGTGTATGGGGAATGATGAAGAAGAATGTACTAAATAGTGTATGGTGTTATAGTAAATAGATATGATAGGGTGTATGGGGAATGGTGAAGAAGAATGTACTAAATAGTGTATGGTGTTATAGTAAATAGATATGATAGGGTGTATGGGGAATGGTGAAGAAGAATGTACTAAATAGTGTATGGTGTTATAGTAAATAGATATGATAGGGTGTATGGGGAATGGTGAAGAAGAATGTACTAAATAGTGTATGGTGTTATAGTAAATAGATATGATAGGGTGTATGGGGAATGGTGAAGAAGAATGTACTAAATAGTTTATGGTGTTATAGTAAATAGATATGATAGGGTGTATGGGGAATGGTGAAGAAAAATGTACTAAATAGTGTATGGTGTTATAGTAAATAGATATGATAGGGTGTATGGGGAATGATGAAGAAGAATGTACTAAACAGTGTATGGTGTTATAGTAAATAGATATGATAGGGTGTATGGGGAATGGTGAAGAAGAATGTACTAAATAGTGTATGGTGTTATAGTAAATAGAAATGATAGGGTGTATGGGGAATGGTGAAGAAGAATGTACTAAATAGTGTATGGTGTTATAGTAAATAGATATGATAGGGTGTATGGGGAATGGGTAAGAAGAATGTACTAAATAGTGTATGGTGTTATAGTAAATAGATATGATAGGGTGTATAGGGAATGATGAAGAAGAATGTTCTACAAAATGTTCTAAATGGTGTATGGTGTTATAGTAAATAGATATGATAGGGTGTATGGGGAATGGTGAAGAAAAATGTACTAAATAGTGTATGGTGTTATAGTAAATAGATATGATAGGGTGTATAGGGAATGGTGAAGAAGAATGTACTAAATAGTGTATGATGTTATAGTAAATAGATATGATAGGGTGTATGGGGAATGATGAAGAAGAATGTTCTACAAAATGTTCTAAATGGTGTATGGTGTTATAGTAAATAGATATGATAGGGTGTATGGGGAATGGTACAACGGTATATAAGAAAAGGTGTATGGTGTGTTGATGTATTGTATAAGAGGGAATATGATATCTCGTACGAGAGATGTTGTATGTATTTCAGTTGAAGTTTGTATTCTCAATGTTTAGATATTTCGAAATTAACAATTCCACGAAACTCACCACATTGAGTGTAACTATAAATAACTCGAACCGTAAATGATTCAAATTTGAGAGAGAAAAAGTTAATTATGCATGATATATTGGTATAATGGGTATTATTGTGTATGGAATAATAGTGTATGGTTTATGAGAAATAGGTTATGTTGTTATTTTGTACGAGGAATGGGTTGTGAAATCAAGTTTAATCCACTATTTTCTACAGACGAAAATGCCTGTAATAATTCAGGAATGTGACAGTTGTTATCTGTTCGTTTGATTAGTATGAGCTTTTGATTTTTCCATTTGATTAGGGACTTTCTGTTTAGAATTTTCTCCGGAGTTCAGTATTTTTGAAATAAAACTTTTTATGTTGAAATGGTGAATCGAGCATTGTGAATTGCAAGGCGTAATGATGAATGTTGTATGGTGTGAAGTAAAATTGTTAGAGTGATGAATTTGAACCATTGAAGAACTTTATCAAGAATTTTAGTCATCAGTTACCACACTAACCAAATATGTTATTCATCGGAAAAATAAAACAGTTTTGATTATCCATACAGGGGAGATTGAAAATAACAAAATGACAACAATCATAAACGAACAAAAACTGAAAATAAGAAAATGACTAGCAATACTATTTTACAAATTCTGTGGGATTCTTTTGGCCTTAATCAGACAAAATGAAACCCCAAAATAGTTTTAAATAACTGATGTCGATATATCTGATTAATTATAAAACAAAAACATTAATCTGATGTCAACCACTTGTTGCTGCTCTAAATTCTGAGCCTACATATCTTTGATAACTTTTTTAAACTATCTTGTTTGCAATCTGAGTTGATAAATTTTTTTTTAAATAAACATATGTATGTTACGTTCTATTCGGTAAACTATGTTGGTTTACAGTATCTATTGACATCATGATTCTACGGTTTACTTAAAGAACAAATACATGTACTGCAAATAAACATTGTTATATATACTGCAAAACAAAACAATTGCTTCCATTAATTATGAAAATGTTAAAAAAAAAAAACAATTATTGCCCATCCCGCATCGATCGCCTTTGGTGAAGAGAAATGACGTGACATGAAATCGACATCGCACGAAATATTACTTTGTTACTTTTCTTTGTCAACCGAAAACTTGAAGTGCTCAAGTAAAAATAGTCAATAGTATTATTAATAAATAAGGAGAGGAGTTATAATTCCAATTTAAACAAATGTCAACCGGAGACCAAAGGAGGGAGATCTAAGGAGCTATAACTCATCGTACGGCCTTCATTCAAAGAAAAGCAAATTCAGTGTGAAACAATTAAACGTTACATCCCAGCTGTTTTGTTCTACAAGGGGTGATCTTAGCCGGATCATCCCTACCCGATCACACCAGCTCAAGTTTTTTTGTTTTGCATGCTTT